>JAAOAT010000652.1:0-47257 GCA_013186855.1 Fusarium ramigenum
AGCTATAAGCTTATTCTAGTAAAGAGAACCTAGACCGATGGTACCCTAGAGCAAGACCCACTTTAACACCTCTAGCCTGGCGGGATGAAAATGGAGCTCGCTCATTGCGACGACACATCTTAAGAGAGCGGTCATCAGGCTGGGTGAGTCGCTCAATCCTAGAAAACATAGCTTGTGCTTGAATGTGACACTACTACGAATATGAAAAGCCTAGACCTGAATATTATTACGCTTCCCTAGTCATCGGCTTCGTCATCTCATCCCGCTGCAGATTATTAAGCGCCGAGCCGAGCCGAGCCGCGCGTTACACCTCATTCCATCGGCATCCCACCATCCAGCCAGCATCACCGATCTTTATGAAGATCTCTCTACTATGAGTGGGGTTCCCTTTTGGTCAAATCCACGAGTATAGAGTTCAGTAACCCAAGCTGACTCGGCCGAATAATATACCCGTATGACTTGATCCATAGTCGACGTTACATCTAAGCTCTATGCCTGCCAAGAACCGTGACACAAGGCCCGAATTACCCCATCCAATTTGGGGAACTCGTCACCTTCACATGCAGGTCCAAAAGCCGTATTTCCAAGCCGCGTACTAAAAAACATGGCTTTTCTCTAGCGCTGACTCGTGCTGGTGAAGGAACCCCCTAAAATGCCGATGGAAAAAGCCGATCTCGGAATTAAATTCGGATAACCGGCAAAGCGTACATCCGGAGGCGGGGACCCCGTAGATTGATAAGATGGCGTCGATAAAAAGACCGAGATCGCTTTCACTTTTGATGTTCGTTTTCTCGTTTATATTCATTGATTAAGTGATAGATACCAAGATGACTGCTGGCTTGAAGAACGTCATTGTCATTGGCGGCTCGTATGTTGGGCTTGTAAGTCTCTTCCATGATGGTGATGAGTTTGACTAACAATTCTAGGCTGCTGTGAAGGAATTGGCTACGCTTCTACCAGTTACTCACCGTGTCCTGTTAATAGAACCTCACAGCCATTTCCACCATCTCTTCGCCTTCGTAAGTCCCCCCCAAATCCTATCTCACGCAAACTAACCAACCATCTCAGCCCCGATTCGCCATCGTGCCAGACCACGAACACAAAGCCTTCATCCCCTACACCGGCTTCTTCTCCACCCTCCCCAACGCCCCCAACCACACCATCATCCACGCCCGCGCAGTATCCCTGCAAAAGAACCACCTCACCCTCGACAGACCATGGCAAGGCTCCACAGAAATCCCCTTTGAGTACGCCGTTGTCACGTCGGGAACACGACTTCAAGCGCCTAGTAACATGCAGCATGATGAGAAGAAGCCTTCTGTTGAGTACTTTAGATCGTATCAGCAGGGTATCAAGAATGCCAAGTCTATTGTGATTGTTGGCGGTGGTGCGGTTGGTGTGCAGATGGCGACGGATTTGGGGGAGGTTTATCCGGAGAAGAAAGTCACGCTTGTTCATTCGAGGGATAGGCTTATGCAGCTTTATCATGAGAAGATGGATGCTATTCTGAGGGATAGATTGCAGGAGCTTGGTGTTGAGTAAGTCAACTTTTCTGTGATGAGATGAGAAACTAACGGAGCAGCGTTATCACTGGAACACGCGCTGTGATCCCAGCGAAGGGCTTCCCAACAGACGGATCGACATTCGAACTAGAACTCAAAGACGGACGAAAGATACAGACAGACCTCGTCATTCCAGCAACAGGCCAAACACCGAATAATCAGTTCCTCAAGGATCTCCAGCCTACGTCTGGATACGAAATTATCAACCCCGCCAATGGCTTCATCCGAGTTGCACCGACACTTCAATTCGCTGATCCCGAGTACTCGAATCTGTATGCATGCGGTGATATCGCCGACAGCGGAGCTCACAAGGCCGCACGTCCGGGAGCTGGACAAGCGCAAGTCGTAGCGCAGAACATCGCTGCTATGGTGAACGGTGGCCGACCTGAGCAGAACGTCACTGTTGACCCTCCTGCTATTCATCTATCCCTTGGATTGGTACGTATTACCCAAGCTTGCTGATATACTATGGTTAACAGTTTTGTAGAAAAAGAACATTGTGTTTAGAAATCCTGGTAAGGGCCAGACTGAACCTACCATTATTTGGAGAGACGAGTAAGTTTCATGCTTCGGTGTGCATATTTGATACTAACGTGCTCGCAGTGGGTCGAGGGATATGAACATTGAGGGAGTCTGGGAGAGGAGGGGCCAGAGAGTCACGCGACAGGATGACTACCATCTTTGAGGTGGCTGCCTAGTCAGTGATTAGAAGGTTAATTTTATAGAGGGTATACTTTGGCTGGCTATGAGAAATCTTCAAAGCCACTCGCGCTCCAAATTTTGCTATGCAGGTGACTGAAAATTCTTCATGGGCATGCTTTCGCTTGTGAACTGACTGAGAATACCTTCCAGTCATCGAAGGTCAGGTGCCCGACGGAGGCACCTATTGTCTGGCCGGTCTACTCAACAGAACACAAAGTCTACGCAGCATACCGACTGCTCGCACAATGAATTGTAAACACAGAGTTTGAGCTTGAGCAAATTATGATAGGCGAGTTAGGTTGACAAGTGAAAAGCTTGACGTATTGTTGTTGAAGCTTAAACTCCACGTCTTTTTTAGATCGCACAAGAACAATCACCATGCTGTTACTAAACTCTGAGACCTGTCTGTCCAATCAACCGTGGGCGACATTGACGATGGCATTATACTGAGGCAGCAAGCCAGCAGACGAACATTATGATCATACGCTCTGAGAAGTATTGACGTGTCACGCTCACAAATAAGCACCGAGTCTGATATAGGATCTGTGGTGGTGACGCAAGCCTTCCTGTGGCGGCGGCGCAAGCGTTGCCGATTCACGACTTTCAGCACAGCTTTGTTACGCCCCTTAGGCACCGAGATTCCAGTATCTGGAAGCCACAGGTGACAATGGCAGGAGTAATCTTCTGCATCGTAGACATAATCTCACATTTCTCCTCCTCGACAGCTTCCCATTACCTTGCCTTTATCAGTCCGAGGAGATCACGACAGGTGCCGTTTGAGTGTCCCTCTGCTTGACCATTGTGTTGAAACTTGGTATGCTACCTCAACTATGTTGATGAAATCGTTACTTAGAGTTGATAGACCTGACCACTGATGCGTCCACCGTGTGCGTCAACTCAAGGCCCTCTCCATACTCCGTGACTCACCCTCCACTCAATTCAATCATCAGCACAACCCCGTGTAGTTTTCTTGAGGGATGCTTCGAGAAGGATCCCCGGAGCAACAGCAATTATGATCAGGAGACGCCACCGCAGTAGTTTATCCTTCTGTGCAAAGGTAACCGAGTTTCCTGATGACCTCATTGGGTCCTGTGTGAACTTGACCCACGGAGGCTGGTGCCTGCTCATGAGGCGACACTATATCGAATACGCGGTCTTCGTATTGTAAAGAAGACATCCTCACGGAGCCCAGGACGAATAACAACTTGCAGAAAAGAAAATTTGTCTTTTACCTCATTAAGAAGTTCGCTGCAATGCTTGTGTATTCCGAAGTGCTCTGTCAAAGCCCGGGGACCAGAATGAGGGTGCGTCAGATACGTAGATAAGCTTTTGCGGCTGTGACATGTCAGTTCCAAACGTTGTACAACTAATCCTCTCATATTCCCTCGAACTTTGAAGTTCTATCCTATCACAAAGGATCCTCTTCCCTCTCAACGTCATAGCATTTCCCTTCAGCCAGGGCAGCATAGCCCTCAATCTCAAACTCTCTCTGGTCCTTAATAAATACAGACTTTCTCTCCCTCTGTTTCCCTTTCCATTCTTCGTCCTTTTTCATCTCTCTTCAGCTTTCAGCCAGTTTACTTGCAGCACTTTCTGTCTTTGGTCACCTGATTTCTTGGACTTTCAGCCAGTCTTACCAGCTCAGCTATCTTTCTTTCACTCTGGCGTTTCCTGATTACTCTCGGTACCTTTTTGACAACTTTGCCATATTTTCCTGGCTACAGCTGTATAATAGTCTTGTTCAACGCTCTGGAGCTGCAGAACGATTAATACAATTACATTACCGTACCGACTCACACTCTCTTGGACTTTTCATCAGCGACAATGCCTTCTCTTGCAGACTTGGGAGTCATGGACCACATGAGCAGGTCGGATGATGACATGGATGACAACTCGTCAACATGCTCCTACTACTCTCTCTCCGAGGTAGAGGACATGTCATTCAGGAAGATCCCTGCCCATCAAGTCCGCAAGCAAAGCGAACAAGTCCCTGAGTTCAGTCATTTCTCTACATATCCTCATACTTTCCGCAACAGCGAGGGACTACCGCTCAAGGTACCTGGCCCTTGGTTGGAGTATCCTCTGTGTCTCAATGGAAGCTACAAACATTCTACGGAAGGGCCTGGACCAGCGAGAGTGATTATCAACCCGTCTGTCCCTGGTGGACATGACGTTATTTATCATCCCACAAAGTGGGAAGGGAGGTTTCTTCAGGCAAAGTACCGACCTAAAGGGTACAGAGCAAAGATCTCTGGATGTACGGCTATGCCGACCATACCCTCACCTCCATCTTCACCTCTTTTATCATCATCTCTTCCTTTCTCGCCATCTCCCCATCTCTCTTTCTCTCCGCCTGCTAGTCCAGGTTTTTACGGGGCATCTCATGGGTTGATCCAGATGACTCCTCAGCAAGCGTTTGCCTTGGCAGCGCAGCAACAATATTTTGCATTGCAGCAACAGAGCCTGATGGCTAGTTGCATGTACCCACAGGTCATGGGCTACAATGGAGTTGTACGCGGTCAATCTTTGCTGGAGTTTTAAAGCGTACATCAGTCTATTTGTCTGGCTGCAACGTCATGAGCGGAATTGGTTACTGCGAGCGGTTCAGCGACTCAGCTTGACATTTGCGTCTTTGGTCAATTATTACTCTCATCCGCATCAGCGAGTTTATTTCACTTATTGCTCTGGACATCTCATCACCCTCATCTAATACAACGGCGACCAGTCATTGTCACAATATGGAAGCATGAACAAGTCTTATATGCCTGGCTTTATTGTCATGAGCGGCTTTGGTCATTGCCAGCGGTCAAGTCACAGTCAGCTTCTTTTTGGCGACTTCAATCAATCATTACTCTCAACTTGATCAGCGATTTTCTCTCACTCATTGCTTACGACTTGTCATCCGCTACTTCTGCCATCTTCAACAGCAATCTTATCTTTGGTTTCGCAGTTGTTTGGTTATATTTCTATTGGCGTTGGATCTTATGAATTCTGCTCTTCATGATACCTTACTTGGGTTTGAAGTAGTATGAAGCAAGCCATGGTTCGTCCATGCAGTACAGAGCTACATCGTTGGATACAAATCGCGATTTTCTCTCTCTCTCTCACACTCAACCATCATCAACAGCAATCTTATTTTTTGGTTCAGCAGTTGTTTCACTATTTGTTTTTGGCGTTGGCGTTGGAGTTTATGCACTCTGCCCTTCATGATACCGTACTCGGATCAGAAGTGGTATGAAGCAAGTCATGCAGTATAGAATTGGATGGATGAATACAAATTGCGATTTCTTTCTCTCTTTCAATAATAGACTGAGACAGTGAAATAAATAAACATCCTGACAAGTAATAGCAGTAATATTCCTCATTTCCATGTAAGCCCATAGATGATTGCTAATCACACTGATGACACTTATCAAACCTATTATCACACTAAGACTGTAATTCTCTACTGTCAGAGGATTGTATTAAGATACAGTTGACTCTCATTCATCAAGATCATGACTCAGCCGGCTAACACGAGCGGAATTACTCACCCCTCCATGAAAAGATTGCCGTCATTCTCCCGAGCTACCCCGGATTGTCACACTCACCCCGCACTCCACCGGAATCCTTCCGACACCCAAGACTTCAGAGTTCGGCACTATCAGGCTAGCGACGGGTAATGCTTTACACAATGACAGCATACATGCACATTCATCCTCATGACATAAGAAGGGCGTGGCCTTGGGGTCCGGGTCGTCGGGAGGTCCTTTGCTTCTCCTCTATTGAATACTTCAAATTTACAGTAGCAACTTGATCAATTGCATTCAATATGTCTGACTCTCAATATACTCTCTACTCTTACTTCAGATCCTCCTGCTCAGCACGTATTCGCATTGCTCTTAACGCAAAAGGAATTCCCTACGAACTAGCATTTGTCAATCTCCTCAAGAATGAGCATCTCTCCGACACTCACAAAACTCTCAACCCATCAGCTTCCGTCCCCGTCCTCATCTCAAATGCCTCCAAAGACAAACCCTTCCGCATCGGTCAATCCGTCGCAGCTCTAGAATACCTGGAAGAAAAACACCCCTCCCATCCTCTCCTCCCCTCCAACCCCGAAGCACGGGCAACAGTGCGTACACTCATGAACATCATCTGCGCAGACATCCAGCCCGTTACAAACCTGCGCATCATGCGTCGTATTAGAGAATTAGGCGGAAGTGCAGAAGAGTGGAATAAGCAGCTAATGACTGATGGACTCAAGGCTTATGAGGAGGTAGTCAAGGATTCTGCGGGGAAGTGTAGTGTTGGTGATGAGTTGACGTTGGCGGATGCTTGTCTTTTGCCTGCGATGTGGAATGCTGAGAGGTTTGGTGTTGATTTGACGCTGTTACCGACGATTGGTAAGATTGTGGATGGGTTGAAGGATCATCCTGCTGTTCTGAAGGCGCATTGGCAGAATCAGCCCGATACGCCTGACAATCTCAAGGCTTGATGGAATAGAAATGATTGACTAGCAAGTACTTGAGAAATAAATGCCTAGTACACTTATGAGTTCACCAAGGTATTGGTTTTGATATCTCTGTTTCAAAACCATCACGATACTATTGAGAAAGAAGCTAAAAAGTCCTCTATTATGAAATGCTCCCTCAAGCAGCCTAGCCATTCCTCTCGAGTCATTCCATGGCCATCGTTGCTAACATCCACTATCCCTTCAGGCATGGTGTTCCTGCACTTACGCGGGACCACAATGAACTCGTGATCCGAGCACCATGCCATCGCGCAGCCATCATTTCTCTTACCAAAGCATTCTGAACACAGGTCGACAGCCGCACATGTCCTGCAGATATACCGATTGGGATACTTCCACTTGTCCGACTTGGTGCGGCAGCGGGTACATCGGATTGTGCCATCTTGAACTTGCTCGCCACGCCTCACCTCGGTGAGCTGCTCGAAGGCGATCTGAGCTGCCTTGTCCATGTCGGCGTTTCTGCTATTGTTCAGGAAGAGGAGGATATGCCCTATGGTGTTAAAAATGCCTAGTCTCCCGTACGATCTCATATCGCCCATTTTCTCGTTGAGGGCCTTGTCGATCAACAAGAACAATGAGTCCTTCTGGTGCCGAGTCCGTACATCTAGAGTAGTGGATCTATATTCCACCTTCGTCTCATGTGGCATCTTGTCCCAGGCTGGTCCCCAACGTGCAGCCCAGTCAAGTGGAGTTAATCCGTAAATATCCTTCGCAGTGGGATCGGCACCGTGCATGAGCAATACCTCAATGCTCTCGAGTTCCATGCCGCGCATGGCCAGGTTCAGTGGCGTTTGCATGCATATACTTATCGCGTTAGAATCGACGATGGCTTCTCTTCTATCTAAGAGGAACCGGCAAATGTCTGCTCGATTATGGGACGCTGCCAGATGCAGCATCGTGAATCCTCCTGAAGTCACTTGTCCGAGATCGGCTCCGTGCTCTGCGAGGAGCCTCACCGTTTCCAACTGTGTTTCTGCGTTATCAACCGCCAGGGACAATGGGGTAGGTGTGCCTCCGGGCTCATATTTCATGCCCGCCTTGGCTCCCCTGTCAAGCAAAGCCTTGACCGTTTCGAAATCTCCGCCGTGAGTGGCCCAGTGTAACACTGACTGACCCGCATCATTGACTGCGTTCGCATCGGCTCCGTGGTCCAGGAGGATACGCACATTGGCAGCCTTGCCCGACGAAGCAGCCGCGTGCAGCGCCGTGTCCCCATCCTGATCCCTCCATGTCGCATCGGCACCGTGATCGAGCAACATTTGAACGAGGTCTTTGCAGTCTTCCCTGGCAGCATGGTACAGGGGTGAGGATCCATATTTGTCTTGCTTCGGGATCACTCCATGATCAATGAGCTTCTGCGCCAGGTCAATATCTGATCTCCAGGCTGCGACGTAGAATAACGTCCGACCCCGCTGATCGCATATGTTTGGGTCGATCTGGCCGGCATCGATCCAGTCCTCGATCATATGTGGGTATTCCTGCACGAAGAAGCTGTAGCAACAGGCCAGAAACCAGTCCAAAGGTACATCTGACCCCTTCTTGTTACCATTCATATCATTCATCCTGCACTTCCAGAAGAATGACGCTATATCACGAGCCATAACCGGAAGCGCCTCTATCTCCTCGTTCGTCATAATGTCCTGATCCTCAATCAAATCAACAATCAGCGCCCCCATATTGCCAGTGCCACCGTCTGGCCGCAGGTCATCCCTTGTAAGCAGCGTCTGAACTGCGCTGCTAAACATCTCACTTGCAGCATAGAACAGCAGTGTATGACCTTCCCTATCAGTTGTGTTTACGTCTAGGTCTTTGCGTGTGGCGATAAGGGTATCAAAGGCGGTGAATGACCGGTTCGCTAGTGCAACAAAGAGAGGGCTTCCAAGATTGGCATCGGCGTTTTGCTTCTCGAGGAGAATTGATAAGGTAGCTGTTTTGTTGTACTTGGCGGCCCGGCAAATCGCTGTTAAGCCATTGCTGTCGACTGCGTTGAGGGAGGCAGAGATATTTTGCTGGGCGAGGAGGAGTCGAACAAAGGTATGATGCCCGAACTGTGAAGCTATCATAAGCGGTGTGTCCCCGAGTGACGTTAGCTTATTGAGGTCGGCCACCAATCGCGTCATATGCATGGTTGCCCAGGTCGTCAGATCGAATCGCGCGGCCACATGCAGGCGTGACAAGCCCTCTGGGGTTGAAGGCCACCCGGAATTCAAGTGCAGGTCATATGCTGCCCAAACCTGGAGGTTACAGGTGCGAGTATAGAAGCTTTCTACCATAGCGAGAACTTCCTCATCAGCATCGTCAGCGGCATGGTCGCCCCAATGAGTTGCGGCATAGTCGAGGAGAGGAAATCGCTCCGGTAGCGATTTGATAGTTTCGGCATCGTCGATGTTTACGGAAATGAAGTCATCCAAGGAGAGATAAGCAATGCAGGTCAGGGCCAAGTTCCTGTGGCCATCGGGGATAAGCTCAACCCTATGCCCACAAAAGTACTCTTGCACAGACTGATGCACAAACTGTATAACTTGCTGACTGTTGACAACAACAAGTCCGCAGCAGTAAGAAAGTAGGAACCGTGCAGGAACCAGACTTTCGACGTCGAGCGAGCCCTCATGTGGTGTCGTAGCAAGAGCATGACGCAACTCTTCGACATGTAGCGGCCGTTTGGCATGATATATCCACTGAAACACTCGGTAGGCCAACGCGACGCACGACCTGATGGGAATGCTATTGATTCTGTCCATGGTGGTCTTATAACTTCCATCCAGATCGTCCGCCAGACTGTTTACTGCTTCCTTCATCGCGCGATGACTTGGCTGGCTCAGGATATTCTCGATCTGGAACGCCACATAAATGAACCTATCCGATTAGTACGGATAAGAATGGACTCTATCCTACGAAACTCAGGGAGGCGGTACTTACATGCCATTCGCTTTCTCCACAAGGGTATTGACAATCTCTTCCCCATATTCATCGCTAATCATGTAATATACCTCCTCAGACCCTTCTCGTCGCTCGTCTATCTTCTCAATCAAGTAAGACCTCATATCGGACTCGCTAGCCCTGGCAACGATGCTTAAAGATGCCGAGAACAAATTCCTGACCTCTTCGACATGAGGCCGACTGGTCGCAAACAGTTTGACTTTGGCCGCCATCAAATCCTTGAGGAATTTGAGTATGCGTCTTCGATGCAGCTTGGCATCACATTCATCAAGAGCATCCATGACCACAACTACACCAGAAGTTGAGGAACAGAGCTGGAAGAAAGTGCTGCTAAGAACCTGGTAGGAACCGGCTTGCTCTTCGCGAAGAGTGTATAGAGATCTCTAGCCGCGCTCGGTACACGATCAAAATTCGATAGGAGCTGCCTTATCAGACAACGTAACACGTTCTGAGGTTCCTGGGCCGCCGGGTCACTAAACGAAAAGTAGAAATATGCCAAGCGCACCGGCGAAGAGGTTTGCAGGGTCTCCAGATATTGAATGACGAGAGAGCTTACTACGATCAGCACGTTGACTGCAATAAACCCGTGGACTAAACCTACGTCAGATACGTCTTGCCGACACCTGGGTCTCCATAGCAGTAAAGCGTGGTGGACTCTTTCTGCTGGATCCAATCGCGGAAGTTTTGGCTCTCGAAGAACCACTCGCAAGAGCCCTCTAGACTACACGGATCAATGAAGTTGTGCTTCTGGCTTGAGTCTCCCGGATACAGCCATTTGAGAAACGCTTTATAGGTTTGGTCTTTGCACTAATTAGTAAAAGGGCTTGTTTATAAAGTATGCTCGTTGGGGCGAACCTTGAACAAGGATCTCGGTTCTTGATGCCGCATTGATGACGCCTTCAACATTTGCGGACAGACTATTTGCAAACTTGAGAGAATCTAAAATCTTGGGCATCCTTTCGTCAATTCCAGATTCTATAGCTCCTTGTTAGCTTTTTATGCAATTGTGCTTGAGGGTTAAGCAGAAATGGCTCACGTCGGAGACTGATCGCCCTAAGCTCAGCGGCAGCCTTTTGCGACGACTCTAAAAGAACAGAACTACAAACTGTGAGTATGACCTCCGGTATGAATGCAAAGACGGAAGAAATTTCATACAAGCCACTAGTGGACATTGAAAAGTGAATAATCTGTGTGAAACCCTGTATTCTCTGTATCAGCTTGGCAGTATCCTTCTCGCAGAACGGCCAGATAAGGATTCTGCATTTTGTCAACTTTTTTCGGAGTGACGTAAGCAAGTCGTTACAGTCCTTGATCGCCTGACCCAGAGCCGTCGAGGTGTTAAGCTTGCCTCCAGGAAAGGGATATTTCTCAAGGCTGGTCTGAAAATCTGCGAGGCAGTCTGAGAGCGCCAGAACTTCACTCTGGAGATTTTGGATCTCCTCGCGTGCCCCATGGACGGTGATCACGTATGGCACAAGGGTTTGACCGACGAGCTGGGCTAGGCCGATAAGGCCCGCGATTGCAGAGGCCGGTTCCATCAATTGTGTAAGAGCAGAGCAGCGTTGGATGAGCCAAGGATGATCGTGAACGAGCAGATATTGATTTTCAAAGCGAAATAAGAACATACCAGCTGCAATTTACCATGAACAGGTTGTGACTACCTTAGGTTCGAGGTCGTTCTATTTATGTTGTCCTGTACTGCGGCTGGGTAGATGGCATGATGGTCTGATCATGCCCTTAGCAGTGCTCCAATGAGAAAATGGTTGACGCTTCAGCTACAGACGCTAATTATGCTGGCGTTGAAAATGTCGCTCAGCAGCGCCACCATCCTAGGTCCAGAACGCCCAATGGACACCTGTTAGGGAATGGCCAAGAGATGGAACGGCTTGACCGTATAGAAAATAAATTATCTCCTTAAAATATTTGTATAGGCTTTGGGAGTAGGATATCTATACACATCGCAAACAGATTATTGCAAGCAAAGTCTATTCAGCATTCTATACCACCTACTACCTATATGTTTGAACAGACTTGCTTCACTTGAACAGAGGAAGAGGTTCGAGAATCTGTCCCGAAACCTCACCAAAGCCTACCTTCTTATCACCACTGCCATAAGCACCACGAATGATGAGGGTATCGCCGTTCTGTATGAACTTGCGCTCCTCGCCGTCCTTCAACTGAATGGGTACCTTGCCACCCTTGGTCTGTTCTAGCATGCTACCCTCAGTGCCAGACTCAGTGCCGGAGATGGTACCTGATCCGAGAAGATCACCAGGTCTGAGGTTGCAGCCGGTGATGGTGTGATGAGCGATCATCTGAGGCCACGACCAGAGTAGGTTGCGAGAGGTTGTCTTGCTGAGATGGTTCTTGTTACCAGCGGCGGCTGCACTTGGTTAGTCACTATATCTTAAGAGAGGCGATGAACTTACTGATGATTTCGACCTCGAGATCAATATCCAAGACGTTGTTCTCCGTCTTCTCCTTCAAATAAGGCAGAATCTCATTATCGTTCTTGATACCAGCTGCCTTGGCCCCCTCAAGAGCATCAGCTAGGACGACCCAGGCACTAATACTAGTCCCCAAGTTCTTCGCCGTGAAAGGACCAAGAGGCACATATTCCCAAGCCTGGATATCTCGTGCGCTCCAGTCATTCATAAGCACATAACCAAAGATGTGCTCATCTGCTTCGTCAATGGGGACAGGACTTCCCATCTCGTTCTCACGGCAGATAAACATGCCCATCTCGAGCTCAATGTCTAGCCTCTCGCATGGCGCAAGGTCGGGGACCTTGTTGCCAGGACGGAGGACCTGGCCCCAGGGTCGTCGGATGGGTGTGCCTGATACGACAACGCTGCTGGCTCTTCCGTGGTAAGCGACGGGGAGATGAGTGTAGTTAGGTTGAAGAGCGTTGTCAGGACCACGGAAGAGACAGCCGACGTTGAAGGCGTGATTCTTGCCAGCGTAGAAGTCGGTGTAATCACCAATGGTCAAGGGGAGGTGATTCTTGACCTCAGAGCGGTTAAGAAGAGCAGCGTCTTGAAGTTTCTGGTTATCCTTCAACACTGGGTTCTTGGTGTCCTTGGCAAAGACATCCTGGAGATAACTCCTCGTCGCGCGATGAAACGGACGACCAAGCGCAGCGAATGCATTGAGTGACTGTTGCGAAAACACATCAACGTGCTTCTGAATCTCAGAACTGCCGGAGAATCCATCACCCTTTGCAAACGCATCAAGGTCTAGGACATGATCCCCGATCGCAATAGCCGGCCGAGGCGTAGCATTTGATGAACTAGAGATGATGCCAAAGGGGATGTTGGCGATGGAGAAGTGAGACTCGGCGGGGATAGAAAGCCACGACATTTTGAGTGATTAGAGTGAGATGAGGAGATGCAGTGACAAAGTTGTCACGACGTCAGTTTTATTTTGTATTACATGCTCGTGATGGAGCCGCCGCAAGCCGACTTAGCGGGGCTGGATGCCGGGGCTAACGCGGGGTGCGGAACGGAAATGGTTCCGATTATTCCGTTTTTGGTGCTGTCGGTTACTTCGGCTGAAGAGCGGCCTCGGCGGAGAGATGTGCGATAAGAGCGATAAGATACGATCTTGAGATAAGACGAATGATGATAACAGCGATAAGATAAGGCCTTTCGATATGATTGATCTTAAGACACGATGAAGCTTAGGATGGATAATCAGCTGCTCTCAAGTATCAAATACTTAGGAATCCATGGTACTTTCTCTAACATTTATAGTAACTATCGTATACGGTCGAACCTGTTTTTTATCTACGGAGTAGGTGACTTTCTCATCTTGAGCAGGCTGTCATCTTCCCTGCAGCCATCTATATATCACTATCCACGTTCTAGTCTCATGTCACCCACTTCCATGGCACCATTGCACCTGTGACATTTCCAGACTATGGCCTGATGTTCTAGAGCGCTCCCGGTCATTTTAAACCTACCTTTTGTTCTCAGCCGTGCAGGGAATCGTCAAGTCACAAGGACAACATAGATAGAACATGCATGGTGGCGTCGATAGTTTCAAGCCATCTCCTGCAACTCTCCCCTGTCCATCACGAGGCTACGCTTCACCTTGCTTTTGAACGCGATCAGCTCCGTTCAAAAAAGGAGATTGAGAATGTTTAGAGATAACGCCAGTTAGCTAGCATTATTTATAGTTAGTTCCCAACAGCCCACTGCACGTCTCGCAGTAATGCGTAAAAGTACAGCTTTTCCTCGCCTAGGGCAATTAGACCACCACTAATCACTAAGTTCCCCAATATTCTCCGACGCATCCAATTACCATGGCCACTCTTGATATATGCGCCTTTTCATGCAAAGGCATAGACATGGCTATCAAGAACTACCGGCCCTGGACGAATTGCAAAGCGGCCGCTGCATTCCTCGTACCATGGGTAGACCACAAGACAGTCAACATGACAGATCTCGTGACCTATCTGCAATCCTTTGGCGGCACAGACGTTCCCGAGTATAGAGCCATGAACTGGTTCTTCTGCGCAAAAGAGTGCGCCAACAGGGAGATGAACCAGTGGCTGATTCACAAGCCTATGAGTATATGCAAGCATGAAATGTGCGAGGTTTGGGAGTGGGATGGCAACGCGGACATTGTTGGCGTCGGGGTAAGACTGTTGCTTGAGATTTGAGATGGTTCTGATATTAGTAGATGATGCTCGTTTACTTGATGGGTGCCATCCTCGCCAGCCTCTACGTCGCATCATTTTTAAGCAGTATGTATGTCGAGAACGATTACACCACCTTCAAAACTCGAACACCATGCAAAGAACAAGGTTTCTGGGACAACATTCGCAGCATGTTCTACAATAGCCTCGGTGCATTCCATACGGGCTTGGGACTTTTGGCAGCGTCAGTCCTACTCGCTACTCTGATCATCTGCGGTCGGAAGGAGAGCGTGTACGACATTAACATGTCTCGACTCGCCTGTGCTATTTTGACAGCTAGTTACTTCCTCACCCTTCCTGTCTACGTTGATATTGAGCGGAAGAAAAAATCTGGATACTTTATGGGTTTCGTCATATGGTTGCTCTTTACGGTAGTGATGTGCATGAGTTATACTGCCGAAGCTGCAGCGAGGTTACATGGAAGAGTGCCTTTTGAGGCGAATTGCTGGGACTCAAAGTCATCGTTCAAAGCTAGCAGTGCAATCTTCGCTTTTTACCTCCTTCCGGTGGTCATTGCGATGCTCGCCGGTTTGGCATACCTTGTTGGGAAGTGCACCAAGAGGCCGGCGGATAAAGTGCCTGTGCTAGGCTGGCTCTTCTTTCGTGTACCGTGGAGGGTATTGAGTTCTATTTTCTTCTTCATCTTTATGTGGACTGCCCTTGGAAGTCTTTTCACACTGAGGGCGGATATTGCGAGTGTAAATGGCGGCGGAGTCCAGGAATCGGAGGGATCTTGGGGCTTTGGGCAGATCTTGGCGCTTGCGACTTGGGTTCCGGTTATAGAGGAAGCAATTGTCATTCTTTACAGTGAGTTTTACTTCGTCTGTTTGGTCATTTGTTAGGCAGGTCAGGTACTAACTGTGGTCATTAGAGAACGGTTTATATGTAAACGAAAGACGGACAAATAAGCATTACGTTAGTGTTGTGGCCTCTGCTGGGACAGAAGAGGCAGAGGCGCTAGTGCCTCCCCGAACGCCAAATCAAGAAATGGAAGCTCTTAGCGATATGCCTTGAGCAGAAGGCCTGGAACGCCTAGTGGTCTGCCTACGTACCTACCTATCCAAGCAGCCTCAACTGTAGTGGCGTAGAGGAAGGCTGAGTCGGGGCTGGAGCGTCTGCCTGGTGGCCATGAGGCGGAAATTTCATGTTCTCATTGGTTGGTATGGAGAGGAAGCCTGAAAGGTCATGATCAAATGCGGGGTTAGCTTTGCACTGCCATGTCGGATACACTCAGAACTTGATCCAGCACTTAATGATTGATTCATTCACTTCATTATCATGTAATTTATCAAGTTGCATGGCATTAAATCGCCCTTCTCCGTGGATTCACAGCTGGACTTGCCTGAAATCCGAAAGCTGATGTCTAAATATCAACCTTTTACTTTATCTGCGAAGACTATATTCTTCGGTCAAGCGCCATTCACCATTGGGCGCCCCTCATCACTGCAATGGCAGATAGCAACAGTTCGCCTCCATTTGTCGATGCTACTGTCGTTGATATCGTCCACCCCTCTCTGCAACTTTGCAGCAGCTGCGCATCTTTTCCGTGGCCATCGGGACTCGGTACCAAGAGAAGCCTTGATGAACTTTTAACCTTCAACGAAGCGTTCTCTTCTGTCCAAAAATCAGCCGATGAAGGTTGTGTACTATGTCGCTTTATTTGGTCATTGACAGTAAACGACTGTGCAGTGACCAAAGAGCTTTTGGGGCCAGAAGAATTTGCAAAGGGGTCGATTGAGCTGCGAATTTTCAAGTTCGAAGAGGTCTTGATACTCAACCCGAGGGTACTGCACAAGGGTCGAGTACTCTCTCACGCTACAAGGGCTAGGCTTGAACCCGTTAATTGTAGTGAGTTAGAGGTGATGGGAAAGTTCAAGACCCGTCACATCAAAGGTAGTGCCAAATGCCTTCTAAAGTTGTTCAATACTGATATTAGGCCATTCTAGACTTCACCGAGGAAAAAATCCAACACGAATTGGCTGACCTCATTGAGCACCAGATCCAGCCTTGGATGGAGAGCTGTTGTGCAAGACTCACATATCACGAACACTGCGGACCGAAACATAACGCCTCAGGTCTACCAACTCGGCTAGTTGATGTTGGCAAGGGGAATGATTCGATGGTCAAACTCGTCAACGTCAAGAGCCCGAATCACATCCAAGACTTTGCTTACCTGATCCTCAGCTATTGTTGGGGAAGCGGCAACGAAAGCTCCAAAACGACAGAGAATAATCTCAAAGCACGGCTTTGTGGCTTTTCTGTCTCAGAACTCCCGAAGACCATCCGAGATGCTATCGTTCTGACAAGAATGATGGGGTATCGATACCTATGGGTGGATGCAATGTGCATTATCCAAGGACCAAGCGGTGATTTTCACTCAGAGTCGTCCAGAATGGGAGATTACTACTCGAATGCCGAGTGTTGTATCTCAGCATCGGATGCGACTGATAGCCAACAAGGCCTTTTGACTGGACGCCCGCTCGCAAGATTTCCTATAGAGGACATCGCCATTAAGATCTCGGGACACAAAGAGCCAGGATATGCCATGTTCAAATGGGATCACAACAAACTAGTTGAGAAGAGAGGCCTCCTTACGTCGCCGCTGGCGAAACGTGGATGGTGTTTGCAAGAGGCGGCACTAGCTAAGCGGATACTTCATTGGACCCTGCGGGGAGTATTTCTCGAATGTCGGACTTCTCTCTTCCTCGAGGGCAAAAACGATCGGTGGAAATTTAAGGGCCCACAGATGATGTTTTATAAGCAATACCTTACACCGAGAGAAGTCATGGTGATGCCTGATGAAGACATACTTTTCTCAAAGGGATGGTATCAGCTTGTCACTGACTTCTCAAAGACAAAGCTGACGTATGAGACGGATCGTTTATATGCCATTCATGGCCTTGCGTCTGTGATCATTCGACGTTTGAATGCCGAATACTTTAACGGTCTCTTCCGAGGGAGTATCGCGCAGGGCCTTCTATGGTATCATCCGAACGGCTCGCATGGGGCGTGCAAGAGACCTGAGACCGCGCAGCTACCATCTTGGTGCTGGGCATCGAGTTGTTCCGTTGAATTCATGACGATCCGTCGGACACCGATATACATACGGGATGACCACCCCGACCGGCCTCTACGCTTCCCCACGCATGCTGGGGCTATAAGCACGGTAGAGGGCACTACCTCTAGGCTCTACATCAGAGCGCCCATTATCCAACTAGAGATTGGGAAGAATCGTGTCGGTTTCATCAAGGCTAGCGACTCAGGTGATACGGTGAGGTTCGAATGTTTCTATTATTTGGACTCAAATCGTCGAGTTATGCGTGATATGTCTCGTACTGAGGACTACGGTGCGGAGTGGGGAGAAGGTTCTAGCGTATTGTGGATGCCTGTAGGTCGATCAGAATTTTTTACGAATGTGGGCTTATTAGTGCACGAAGTGCCTGGTGAAGGAGAGGGGGTTTACTGCCGGTATGGGCTTCTTATGTTCAAGAGCCAGGATTATTCTCTACTGAATGATCGACGCTTGGACGACGTTCGCGAAATAACTTTGATATAGAATCTCGCTTCTCTTGAATGCATGTAAGCGCTCCTCGGAGTCTCAGACAAGTCTTTCAATGGTAATAGTGTAAGTCTGTAACCCTAGGTTAGGCTCTGGTAGCTAAATAAGACTCCATTTACAAGTAAGTCTGATCATACAATACAGGTCTCTAGTGTCGCTTTGGGGCCCTGTCAGCATGGCATAGAGACAAGCCATTTATGATACATAATCTATTCGATCCTCAGGCCTTCACTCCCTATTCGAAACAATATCTATCTCGCTTCAATAGGATCAAACATCATCCATATCAAACAAGCCATCATAGGTAGCAACGCTCCAATAGTCTCACTACAGACAGATAGAAAGCTTCTTGAACACTCTCCGGCTGTCCAGCCTCGTCTGTTTCAAAGTCACTCCTCAAGCACGCCGATGTTGCGTCAGCGAAAGCATCACCCATCCTCATCCTGACCTCAGGAATCATATCTAGTATTGCCTCCCGCACACCTTTGTCTTCGTCTTCGCTCCCCCGAGCGCCTAAAAGCTTGATGATCGGCGACCATAAACCAATCTCCACGAGTACAACGCCAAGGCTGTACAGGTCGGCCTTGTATGAGAAAGGCGGTCTGTCAGCTGACTCGCCATTCTCCTGCACTGGATGGCCTTGGTGGTCTGGGTGCCGGTACAGGTTCTGAAATCGATTGTCTCCAAGATTTTGAGTCAGTCTCGTCTCGCGGAACAGCCTACTGTAGTCGAAGCCACCAATGTATGCCGTGCCAAGATCGACACTCGATATGTCGCTACTTAGAAACAGGACATTGTCGCTCCGTATACCTTTGTGCAGCCACGATCCCAGATGAAGAAAGAGAAGCGTTTTGGAAAGCAGCTTAACAAGCTTCAACCGTTCAGTGAGAGACTTGGGTGTAGAACCGTCCCTGCTCAGCAGCTCCAGAAGGGTGAAAACCTGCTGCCCCTCCTCAAGCTTGAAGACCAAGCCGTATTGCGCGTCCTCTTCTTCCGCAACAGGCATATCGACCATGGCTATGCACTCTAAAGTCCTGAACTCTTGGGGCTTCTTTTCTGAGTGGAGCAGCAAAGCGAGGTCGTGTATCTGGTTCTGTGAAGCCTCCTTGATTTCAGCAGATAAGCTGTTTGGTACGGTGATCCACTCGATCATCACAGGTGTGATGTTGATGTTGCGAGACTTGAAATTGGCAAGACTGCGCTTGGTTGAGTATTCATTTATGTTGTCCAATTTCTTCTCGCTTTTGATTCCTCGATGGCTTCGTAATAACTCTCGTTGGTGTATGGTGTCCGTTCGGTTTGTCATCTCTTCGGCGGCTTCCTTAAAGGTGGCGAGGCCCTGCACTACTTTAAAAGCTCTATCCTCTTCAATCAGTGGCAGTTTCGGATCAACGTCAACTGCCCCGATCTGGTCGCTAGTCGGGGGTACGAAGAAATCTTCGAGCTCGCCAACTAGTACGGCAATTTGATCCGTCATCTTCAGACCCTCTCCTCCCTTCCGCGCCCACCTCCACCGCTGAATGATGTTGGCATGGTTTATAGAAGCTACCTCTTCCTGAAGTAGCTCCAGATCTTTAGCTTTAGGCTTATCCGTTTGAGCAATCAAAGCAAGTTGAAGGCCGCGGTCAGCCGAGCGAGGCTGCTGTCCCTCTAGAACGCGATCATTCCGAAACAACGAGGGATACTTTTTGTCGAAATCCTCTAGTGCGGTGAGCCGATACTGGATTATCAAGACATATCTCAGAGCCAGAGATCCGAATTCATTGAAGCGTTGACTCTTCTTGAGGTCATCTTCAGTCAGCCGCCCCCAACCGAGTGCCCAGGTCTTGAGACGGGCGCGAATCATGTCAAGTCTAGCTTTGATTATGATGACCTCTTGTCCGACTTCATTTGTCGCCTTCCACAGATCAATGACCCTGACAGTAGTGTCGACGACTTGAAGGGCAAATCCCAGAATTGCGATGGCCTCGAGGCCAGACATGTTCGATATGCGATGGGTAGGTAGGCTTGGGCACTTTTGCGCTGAACAAAATGACTTTAATTACGAGGAGTTAGTTCATGCTGAGATTTTACATCCCTAGCATTTACTTATCTTTTATTTGAGAGGGCCCTGATGGTGTCGTTCAGCTGAAGAGCAGACCTCCGTCTGCTAGCGGAACCTCCGTTAGTTCACGGCTCTCTGCCGCCGCCACCATCGCGCTAAAATAGAATAACGAGCCCTAAAAGGCTGCCACTGTGTGCTATCAGTGCATGAGTGGCAGTAGTGCCTTCAGCCTCACTTGGTAGCGGTAATGCTAGCTGAATGCGAGTCAGATCGTGACGAGGCACAGACTTGCAAGAATGTGATGGATCGAAACTTTCCACGTCCTGTGCGATGCAAAGTCTAGACCGCGCCTCCGCCTTCTGAGAAGATTAAATACTGGCCTTTCATTTGGAAAGCAGCAACGTTCCAGCAGTTTATCGCTGTATATGGCCTACCTTGCACAGGAAACACGCCTCAAGTATCCTACCTAGCCGATTGATTGTAATCACCCTCGGGAGATCCGCGATGATAGACCACGCGAAGGTTTCACAACGGCCCATGCCGGGGCTATTGCCTCTGTTCACTGCTGCCATCGATGCAATAGGCACAAGTCCATCCGCGAGAGAGGAAGTCCTAGCCAACATCTGCATCGATGAAAAGGCGTTTGAAAGAGAGGCCTTCTTTGCGTCTGGCGGTTCATTCCAGGTCATGCGAAGCCGACCAAGCACACTGATAAAATACGTCGATTCTCGGTTCAAAATGACCACCATCCATAGACTGGCTATGCTACATCTCAACGACGTTGTCCTCCGAGTACCGAAAAGAACGGTGGATTGGGACTCAAAGGATGGCCGGGACCTCTCAGAGTCTATCTGCACTGAAATCACGATTCTCAGGAACGAGCATCTCCGGAAACATGAGAACATTACGAACATGGTTGGTATCTGCTGGGGGGTAGATAACGACCGTGCTATAATGCCTGTTCTTGTATTGGAGACGGCCCAGGGGGGTGATTTATGCAAATACCTTGAGAGCTCGACGGCGCTTGATGCGAGAGATAGGCTACGTCTTGCAGTTCATTGCTTTCAAGGCTTGCTTGCTCTTCACGCCGTCGGCGTCATTCACGCAGACTTAAAACCAGAAAATATCCTGGTTTTCATCGACGAAAAGGGCAGGCCATGCGCCAAACTTACCGACTTTGGCTGCTCGCTTTTGGTTTCCAACATACATGAACCAATCAAGCTCAAATCAGGAACTTCCTCGTGGCAAAGCCCCAGCGTATTGAAGGCCCTCGGTGCTCGAGGCTTATGTCAAGCTGATATCTATTCTTTAACGCTTGTGGCATCCCTTCTATTGATTGGCCCTTTCATGGGCAAGGTGCTTGACCAGGCACACGGGTTAGGTGATGGTAAAGAGCTACTGCACAAGCTCAAAGCTGACGATCATGCCCTCGCGGGTTTTATCAGAACGCAGAAAGATACCAGCGAGACATCTGGCCCACGTGTCTTCACGGACAGAGTATCAGGTCTTATCTCTGAGTTCTTCGATTTAATGCTCTCAAATAAGGAGGAGGTTCAAACTGGAGCCGCACTCCCAGTTGAGTTATTGAGGACTATGCTTCACCATGAGATTGTATCTGCCATTAAAGACGATCTCCAAATATTCGAGACTTTTGACTTGCTTGAAGAGGAGGTCTATTTCAGCCACTGTAAGCGCACCTCGTTTCTTGTTCAGCAACAAAGAGACCTAACTCGATCTAGGTAATGAAACACCATTGGTTCAAGCTGAGGACGGAGTAAGTCAGTCCTTGGCGGCTACAGGTAGTAGACAAGAGCTCGATCCCGAACCAGCCATGCCAGAACTTCATCAATCTTATCCGGAACCATCTAAATTATACACAAAAGAGATAAAGTTGGGAGTGGAGGAAGAGGGACATATAACCTTGGCCCCTCTACCAGGACGGACAATTTCGGTAAGCACTTCCATCAAAGATTACAGCAACCCAGTCAGGACTAACACGGTATTTGTGGTAAGATCAATATGCATTTTAGCAGACTCAGACGCCTTCCCGGCCGAGTTACCACCGCAATAATCGCTCAGATACGAGAAATCGCCGACTCGGACTCATACTGCGAAACCTCACGACCCCTCGCAGCGTATGCAATGGCAACATGGCTCATTAACATTCACCGGTCTGCTGCTACCTCGGCACCATCACTTCACGAAGCCGTACAATATCTTCTGACTGCTGCCAAGCTGGGACATGAAGACGCTCGCGCTTCGCTAGGACAGGCACTGGCTTGGATAGGGATGCCGAATCCTATAGATCCAAAGATTGAAGAGGGTTGGCTATACGATTTGGCTCTGCATGGAGATCGGCGTTCTCTGAAGCGATTGAGCTCAGAAAGACCTGGTGAGGTATTTCGAGACCAGCTGGTAGCGCTGAGTGCGCGTATCAGAGAGGAAGCAGATATCTCTGCGACTTCGGATCGGGCTTTGTCGGAAAGCAACCAGCTCGAAGACAGCGACAAATTGAGAGGCCAGCTCCCGCTCATCTGCAGGTATTTGGTCAACCAGAGCTGGAATGTCAGCTTGCAAAAGGTTCTTGCGCTACCAGGTCTCAACCCCGACTTGTGCACTTCTCTTCTGATGCAAGCTTGCCAGAAGGGTGACTACAGAATCGCCAAGGTTCTCATTGAGCACGATGCACCACTAAGAGACGAAACCTCCGGACTAACACCACTCCATTTCCTTGCTCATTTTGGAGATGAGGATATCCTTCCTTTAGCACGGCTCCTCATAGATAAAGGTGTCGATCTAGAAGCCCGCTGCCACCTTGTCACTCCATGCACCGTCGGCCAATTTGATTTGAGAGACACACTTACGGATGCGACGCCTCTCTTATGTGCAGTAGCGCAACGGAGCCTCACAGCAGTTTCGGTGCTTGTCTCCCTGGGCGCGGATCCTTTTAATGGAGCGAAGAAGTATGAGCCGCACACAGGAACTATGCCTACCCATAAACGTGGGAGGACATACTCGCCTGTCCACTATGCAGCAAGACTACACATGTCGGACATCCTAGAGGCTCTATTACCCGAGGGCAAGGGATATGAGCAGTTATTGGATTGGCTGTGTCATGAAAGGCACTCTCTCAAGGTCACTCCGCTCTGGTGCGCTGTCGACTACTGGTACCAAGGCCTGTACGATCGGGTATTACTTCATGGGAAACATCACATCAAGAGATGCGAGGAAACCATCACCCTTCTGCTGAAGCGTGGAGGTCAAGGCCACGTAGCCAATTGGGATGTCACCACACAGGTCAAACACTCCATTTTCACAGCAGCAACCTTGTACGGCCAACCGTTTGTGCTGAACCATCTGCGGTCTTTGGACATCCAGCCTACCACAAAGAATCTCATCAGAACACTTCAAATTGCCCTGGATGTCGAGGATCTAACAGCGGTTGAGTACCTTCTTCCACTTGCTGAGAGAGAAACACGGGACTCTGAGTCAGCCTTTCAGCTTCAAGCATCGATTCAGGGGCACAAACTTGCAGACTTTATCAGTCATCTGTACGATATCAAGGAACGCCTTGAATCGAACACCAGATCGAAGCTCAAGCTTGATCTAATCAGGGATCCACCGCTCCAAGAAACGATTGGCCCGGATGTCGGTGAGGATATCTTGCAGCAGAAGGCTTCGCAGGGAGGCTTCAAAATGTCGTTTACGATACGGCCGGGGCCTGGGGGGCGCAGCATCATGGAACCTGTAGGGGAGCCAAGCGTGATGCCGCCCCAAGGCACGCCTTTACCAGTCGAAGCAGAAGACAGCTGTGTTTCTGCCTTTGAGTTGGCCGTTATGGGCGGGTATGAGTCCCGTGCGCGCGAATTGTACGAGAGCGAGCATTGTGACGTCTCATGCCGTCGTGTAGGCGAGGACGGCGATGAGACTACCCTCCTAGCACGTCTTATCCGAAAGAGCCGCAAGTACAGTAACTTCGATAAGCAGATTCTATTTCTTCTCGAGCTTACACCTCCCAGCGACGAAGAATTCTTTCGCGCGTGTATACCGTCCGAGTCAATGGCGAACGACGGGTTATCTATTCTTCACATGTCCGCCATGCTCGACGAGTGTCCAACAAATTTCAAGCCTCGCGCACCTCGTCAACTTATTTCAGCCATCATTGAAAAGTACCCAGAGCCAGAGTATATAAATGCAGTAAATGGAGAATTTGGCGCTGCTGTACACATAGCAGTCGAGTGCGGTAACCTGGAAGGACTAAAGGAACTTCAGGACGAAGACGTTGAGTGGAATCTCCTAAACGCATACGGTGAAACTCCCCTCGATATAACAGCCCGCCGGCTCCTAAAGGTCCATGAGTTTCTACAGCAATGCCGTCATCTACAAAGACTCGAACAGCCGGATGAGTACAAGGAAGCTATTAGTACTTATCGGGCGAATGAGCAGCGCGTGAAGAGTTTTCTACAAGGGATTGGGGGCAAGTACGAAAGATACAACGGGTTGATGCACAGGAAGAGCGAGACGGAGTGGGATCTAGAAAACTTTGCCGTCTCGGAGAGTATGCAGGTCAACGTCGCGGAGCACTTGGCGATACTTGAAAGTCGTTCGGTTAGTGAGGATGGACCAAGTTTAGCGGCTCATCTGAGGAAATTGAGAGCTTGGAGTGAGTTGGGGGTGGATGAGTGTATGCTTCACCTTGCTGACGGCACATCGGTGACTTGATCTCGCTATAAGTGTGTATTCTTACTTTTGTGTCAGATAGGATATCAATAAGCGCAACATTAAGCCTCCCATGCCTGATTGGGTCGTCTTGTTGAGAACCGTGGAGAATCCAGCCACAGAAATAGCAGCTATAGCATTATCATGGTTTACGCGACTTGGTCTTGTAGGAATCCTACTCGAGTCAGTTCCTGGGCTATAGCTAAGGCGATGTTCCAGTTGTATAGATCGGTATCTTGATCCTCATTTGCGTAGTGTATATCAGCCACTCTTCGCTTATGTTTTCCATTAGAACTGTCAATTCTATTACTAATGTATCTGGCAGTTCGCGCTTTTGATGTATTTCTGCCTCTTACTAACTTCTTCCTGCTCTATTCAAGGCTGGTGTACCCAACAGTACGACGTACCGGAGACTCGCTGCAAGCCTTGTTGATATCGGTTCTTGAGCCTTTACTGAGATGCAGGCGACAGGTCTGCCTAAGAAAATATCGGACCTCCCCAATTTGTATTGCCTAGTTCAATAACGTAAACGCCCTGTGCTGTCCAAATTTTCTCCTTGGCCTAGTATTCCTACATTAAGTTCTCTGTGTTGATTTAAGCTCTCAGCTACCAGTGTGATTCTTCGTAGCCTGAAAGTCCTGTAGGTCAAAGACGCGCAAATCGCTTTCCACCTTCGCCAGAGACACGGAGAGCTTGTCCTGAATACAACAGGCGTGCTTGCGATGGCTGCAATCGCTGTAAGACCTATAACCGGTGTTGCTATACCACTCAGCCTTTTTTAAATCGTTTATCATCTTTTTAATACCTTCAGTACTGAAGCCATCGAACGGCGGGGCGTTTCGCGGGTGCAGAATCCCATGTTTACTAAGCTCCTTCGTCAGGGCCCCCAGGAGCATGGATGAGCACTCGGAGGAACATTCTTGCTCTTCTTGCAGGCGATCAAAGAGCTCGTAAATTGCTGAGAAGATTTCAGCGAGGGCAGTTTGGCGTGCTATGTCGATGCCCTCTGCAGCTTGCGTCAGCACAGGCCGTCATACTGAGTTTGTACTGGTACTTACCTAGAATGTCGTATGGAATTGGGAAATCATCGGCTTCGATTAACTTTTGACTGTGCCTCAATGCTAGTTGAGTCATGTCCCGAAATATTTTTGGTTCTGAGAAAACCCATGATATGAACAGGCAAAGAATGCAGTCTCGCCCATAAACCGTTGGTACCTCTAACCTCAAGCTTTTTAGCCAAATGTCTATGTATAGCTCGACGCTCTCGAGGCAATCGTAATAGTTGACAATCATGGCCACCTTGACAAGCATCTCAAGACTGAGTGATCTTGGGACATCTCGATTATATCCATGCATGATAGCCAGGATGATCTTGAAAGCTTCAGGGTCCCAGTCGCTCGCTGTGATCAAGCGAAAACCTGATGAATCGGCCTTTCCCTCTGCAAAAGGACCAGTAACCATTGTTTTGAAGATAGGCGAAGCTAGCTCCAAGTGTTTGCCTGAGACTAGCATCCGAAGCTCTATCTTCTTAAGGTTAGGTACGCATGTTTCACCATGCTCCCAGTCATGTGTTTGAAGCCTTGTGCTGTCGGGGTCCGTTCCAGAGTCGGTATAACCCGGATCTGTTTCATCTCCATCTGAAGCTTCCGGACAACAATCACTTGCATTCCAAAATTGAGAGAAATCGACCTTACCCCAGTCTACGGGACGCGCGATGGTAGTGATTCCTCGCGATGTTGATGTTATCACCGGAGACTCCTGCGGTGCTGGCGGCGCTGGTGCTGGTGGAGAGTGTTCAACACTCTTCCCTTTATTCTTTTCCCACTTCTTCCTTTTGAGGTATGCCTTCTTACCCTTTTCTTCTTCTATCCAGATTTTATCTGCCTCCCATTTAAACTTCTGGGCGGTGGATGTGCTAAGAATGATCCGAGTATCGCCGTTCGAGTCAAACACATACTCCGATGGCTTTTTGCTGAGGGGTGTTTTCGGAGGGCTGAGCTGAGGGGAAACATGCTCAGCGCCTGTGATATCGTGAACCATCTTCTTGCCTTCATTAATCAACGTCTGGTTCATCAGAGGGTCAGAGATACTGACCTAGGGAGAAACAACGAGGCTGCGTAGGGATTATTGTGTCTTGGTGATGTTTGTGCTGGGATTTGCAAAGACGAAAACGAATCTAGACACTGGATCTACCGTGAGGAGGCGAGCCCCTCCATTTGAATCATGGTTGATGTTGGGCTGACCTGCAGGAGGCCGACCAATTCACGGCCAACCCCGCTTCTCGTCCTTGGAAATCAGGCCAATTACATCTTCCTTATACAGTCACACTGTATGGTTTTCAAACAGATGCAAGTGGAAGAAGAAAAGATTGGATATCATCCGACCAACAACGACAGGCACATTGTGCTTTATCCACTTTGATACCTGGCGCTTATTCCTAGCCAGGCATCCAGTCACTAGAAAGCCTTGCTAGTGGCGCTACAACACACTGGGAGATCTCGGCCTTCGTTGAGAGCCCGATGGCGTCTATAGCCCCTTCAGCTTGGATAAAGAGTCGTCCTTTCCAGAAGTCTTGGTTACTCATTGTCTAGATACGGCGCAATGGGAGAGGGTTATCACATAGAGTGAGGCCCAGCAAGAGTCACACGCGCGAACATATGGATAGCCTTCAGAAACCTATTCACGTCTTCGGTGCTGATCTCTATTTCTCCAAGTGCATTAGCGGCATTAGACATCATAGCACCTGCCACATCCTAGAGGGTCAACTCCATCGCCGTACTGGCCTTTCGGGTAACAAGTGTGTTAAGATGCATGAAGGGAGCAGAGACATAAAGGCCGTTTATATCTGTACTCAATACAATGCCGTGAAGAAAGTATATGGGAAGCTGTATATATATCTAATTCTGAAATATAAAAGAAATGACATGTGGCATGCGCGCAACATAGCGTGGGCCCGTTTAGCCAGCTACACAAGCCTTTCGAGCCATAACATGTATATTGAACAATGGATACTTGATACACATGCCGTAAGTAGTCTATCATACCAGCCTTATTGTGCTAACTTCGACATCATCGAAGAATGACAGACCCCCAGCTAAATGAGGCTTTGAAAAGAAGGTTCCCACTCGATAATATTCGTTCGGATTCCCCGTTGGGTAAATCAACAAGCCATAAGCCAGCCTTTGAGTCTCTGTCTCCAAACCACCATCACTTGCAGCACTCGTAGATGAGGTGTTGGACAACTCGGAGACCAACCCGCCATCGCCTTCATCGCCGACAGTCTTAGGGCTTTTAGAATATCGGAATGAGATATCCCCTGTATCAGATTCGCGTGGGATGGTACTACCTACCAGCAGGAAGCTAATGGGCGCCTGAAGTGTAAATCCTCCCGTGCGGTCGAAGAAACTTTGAGCAAAACAATCAGGCTCAATGTCTGCAAAGTATCGCCCGTCGAACCTAACAGTGTCTGTTGCCCCTAATAGTCGAATTACTTTGTGCAATGCTAGCCTCGGCGATCCCACGTACACCTTGGAGGTGATATAAAGCGCCGCATGTCTCACCTCGCCAAAGGCCGACTCTCCACGCAAGGCGATATCTGTATCTAGGCTATGGAACTCTGGTCGACAGCCAGCTGAAATATCTGGACGGTATAAAAGGAACCTGAAATCTTCACGTCGACTAGCCCAGCTCCAAGAAGGCGCAATGTATGGGAAAGGATTTCTCAGTCGCTGCAGTAGGTCTTGATGACTAGGCTTGTCCCCTCCGCCCGCAGCCCAGCAGAGCGATTGATGCATGTTGTTTTTCCAGAGACCAGCTGCATATTCATCGTTCAGCCGTTTACTGAATAGCGATGCGATACCAGCAATCGAAGGGAGGAAATCTGTTTTCCGGCTGAGCTGATGGCGCCCGGGGTGGATTTGAGCTATTATTTCGCTCCATTCTCGATAGATAGCTTCTGTGCTACCCGAATTGATTGTCACGCGGTCAAGCATGATGTAATATTCTTCATGTGTGACTTTGTGGCCTCCTGCAGATTCGTTGAAATATCTGCATTTTAAGTGGATGTTTCCTTTTGAAAACATAAGGATGCGAGTTGATGAAATGCGCTCCTGAAATGTCCAGCCTCTCTGAGCCCATGGGCTGTCGGACACTTCGTGTGCGTCATTGATTAGGTAGGGTGGAGGATTTATGGCAAAGGCATAGGTGCTATCAGAGTGAGTTCGAAAAGGAACGAGGATTCTTTCTGTCTTTTTGAGAAATCCTTCTTCGCAGTTGTCAGAGAATGTAGCTGCAACTGCCGCGTACGCGTTACCATAGATTCGTTCCATCACGGCACATTGATTCTCCCAGTCAGATACATCATCTTGGAGAATACACAGGGCATCGACCCAAAGAAATGGGACCGACAATGCTCTTGCTACAGCCACAGCGTCTTTGATAACCTGTGGCAAAGAGGATTCTGGGATTTGTCGCAGATGCTGGGAGATATTGCCTCTGGTTGTCTTGAGCTGCTTACTCGCGTGAGGCTCTGGACCCCAACAGTACGTAAGGGCAACATATCGATGGCTTTCGGCGTCTCGAGGTTGCAAATCCTTGGTAAGGACTAGGCGCAGCTGATTTTCTCTGACATCAAGAAGGCGATCAGGAATGAAGGTTTTGTCGGGGTTAAAGTGGTTGTGTGATACACAAGACTCCAGCCTTGACTTCATCCACAATATGTTCTCTCCACTGATATGAGACAAATGTGGCTGAAGCCCTAGAGGCGTGCCCATATCACGATCGGTAGCTGCCGTGATAGGGCAGTCAATATGGAGTTCCTTGCCATCTAAGTCGTTCCATGTCAGCCATTGCACGTGCGTCTGTCAATCTTTGATGTATACCGGGTCTTAGTCTGATGCGTAGAGCCTTTAAAGCATGCTGATCACTCTCACCGAGGGTAAACACATAGTGCAGCGACACGGGAACACGTTTCGTTTCCAATACCCTCACTGACTCATCGTATACCTGCCACCATTTCACAACGCGACGAAGAAACTCGCAGCAATCACATTTGTCTGCCCCTGGAAGAAAGGCGATGGACAGGTAGTTCGTCTCATTCCAACCCAGATCAACTTCTTGTTCCCCGCCGCATTTCCAAGGTGAGGGGTTTCTGGGCAGGATGCCATCTGGCGTAGTACTTGTCAGTTGCAGGCATGCGCAGCGCTTGCAAAGCGTCGCAAATTGATATGTCGACATATCAGAGGCTGTCATTAATAAGACATTTGTAGTTGTTAGAAGTGTCCCCAGCTTACGCTGACGAGGCAGTTCCATAAAAAGAACTCATGACTAAGCGAGGCAAACGAGCGAGGCTCGCTTGGCAGATCATAAGTATAACTGAATAGCACTTTAGGAAGTTAATGATCTCGTTATATAAAAGAATGATTTGATGGCTAGGCCCGCACATAATGTAAGATTTAATTCCTCTTCGATAGCACTTGATACTATCCGACTTATGACTGGCTCCCTGTTATCAGCTAACCAGCATCAATTTTGGACATGCGAAGGAGAGCTTGAGGTTCAGCGCAGCTTCTCACCCTTCCAGAAGAATGAGAATATATATACCTATTGTAGTCTCTTATATTCATATTCGCGCTGCCAACAGCAAGAGTCACTGGATGATAAGACTCTCTCACGCGTGCTAGGATTTTGGAGTGGGGATGTTACATGGACTGAATAGCTGGAGAATAAAGAATAAATATTTGTGTCTCATGATATAATCTTACTTTACTATAAAAGAATCTACTTGTAGCTCGTCGTATTAGCGCCTCTCTAATTGCTACTGGCATTCTAGGGACCTGCATTCAGTTTTCGCGATAGCCGACTTTAAAGACACGACCTTCCTTATTGGTGTAGTCTGGCCCAGTGGCATGAACGCCTCATGCCAATCCCTATCTCCCTTGTAAGAGTATTGACAATTGCCGAAACAAATGCTTGTGATAATCGAATGCCGACGTGTCGCGTGATACTTAAGTCGTGTTAGTGTAAGCTCTCCGTATCTTACTCCTCAGGCGACACCGCAAGCGACACCGCATGCTCTTGGTAAGCCTCAGTGGCATCTTACAAGGGGCCTCATCTACTCCCGCTGCAAGTGGCCAATGCTCCTACGACAACTCTCCCGATACACGCTCTCACAAGCAGCATTCTTCACAGGCACATGTAGCCACCCAAATCTACAAAAATCCTACCGTCTTCTACCGGAGCATTCTCACCGCGCCATCGGCATACCATGTCAGCGCTGGAAATGACACAATCTCATCTGATACCGATGAGTCTGTGCGAATTGCATAATTAAATCCATCAGCCATTGCGTATATGGCGGGAATATCACTTGCTGACCTTCCAAATTGGGGAAAGGCTCTCGTTTTGCACTTGCATGGTTAAACGAAAATCAGGCTGACCGCGTCTCAGGCGCGAGTCAGTCAAAACAACTCATCAACAGGGGAGAAGTGACTCTTTTTCGCATTCGTGATGTATTTTGGTGTCAATTACATACATGGTCGACATCGACCTGCGTGTTGGGGTTGCTGGTGTCTGAAGACGCGCATGACACGAAACATGTCCTTTCGCTGACGATGCCTTCTGTCATGGGCGTGATGCATTCGCTTGTCGCCCTGTGAAATCGCTTCTGGCCTGTGACGTTAATTAATCAGATAAGGGCAAGCTTCACGAGTCTGTTGTCAGCTCACCCTCCGATCTTCGCATCCCTCTCCATCGCGCTGGTTCGACCTCCTCCATCCAGAAACACCAACGTCGATCCCTCAAATGACAGCCTTAAAACCCAAGAAGCATCTATGTACCGCCTCCCCACCGAAATTTAACGACACCAATTGGAACCGTTACCAACAGGGACTACTTAAGCCTTAGGTCCATGATTTGCAACGCCCCGGGTTCCCCTTGGTGATCAAATATGGGGTTCCCTGTTGCAGATCAATCCTTCGGCAAATTCACATGAAAGGAGGTGATCACTCTTACATTTAAAACCGCGACAATGGCTTGTCTCCCCCGGAATAAAACACGAATGTCCTTTTAGGGATTTCTTTTCTTTCTCTGTCATCTAATAATTATTCTGCGAAATGGAGCTGGGCCTGTCAACCAGCGATGTCAAGCTCATCACCATCATCCAGCAAGTATGTTCCGTTCTATCGCTGGTAGGATGTCTTTTTATCATCACAACCTTTTGTCTCTGCGACGCCTTTCACAAACCTATTAATCGACTCGTATTTTACGCGTCGTTTGGGAATATCATGGCGAGTATTTGCTTCATCATGGCGGATTCGGTTATTGATGCGCCTGATGGGGCGGGATGTCAGATACAAGCATTTCTACTCCACACGTAGGTTGCCCCAATGATTGATGTGATGCTTGGCTAATTTTGCAGATTTGTTGGAGCTGATGCGTTGTGGACTCTTGCGATGGCGATTAATGTCTACCTTGCGTTCTATTATCGCTTTGATGCGCAGCGATTGAGGAAGATGGAGTTACCGTATTTACTACTCTGTTATGGTATCCCATTCTTGCCGGCGTTCATTTTTATTTTCATCAAGAATGGCGATGGCGTCAGAGTTTATGGGAGCGCAGTTCAATGGTGCTGGATCACTTCATCGTGGGACACTCTCCGCATCGCAACATTCTACGGCCCAATATGGTACGTCTACCTACCTCACAGCTCATCACAGTGCACTAACAATACAGGGTCATAATCGCCATCACCCTCGCAATTTACATCCGCTCCGGCGGCACCATCTACCGAAAGCGTCAACAACTCCTCAAAGCCCAAGGCTCGGGTTCAGGCGGATTATCTTACGCCCACCAAAGCACTGTCAACAACATGAAGACCACTGAAGTGGCCATCACCTCCGAAGCCGCGACGCAACCCGACGCGATACAATTACAGAACATGGGTCATCAAGTTAGCGTGCATGCTATTGGTGAGCAGCCACCTCAGCCGATTGCTCGTGTAACCAGCACAATACCCCAACCTATCCAGCGCCCGGCGGTGAGGCCTAGCAACGATGTATACCGTGCAGCATGGGCTTATACAAAAGTCGCGATGCTCTTCTTTGCGGTTATCTTAATTACGTGGATTCCGTCTAGTGCTAATAGGATGTATTCGCACATTCATCCGTCGGAGGTTAGTAAGCCTTTGCAGTTTATGAGCGCGACGGTACTCCCGCTGCAAGGGTTTTGGAACGCGGTTATTTATTCTGTTACTTCATGGGCGGCGTGCAAAGCGTTGCTGGAGGAGAGGGGCCTTTGGAGGTCGCGGACGAGGATAAGTGAACCGGCTGATGAGGAGCGTGGGAGAAGGAGTAGACTCAAGACTATGATGAACTCGAGGGCGGAGGATTCCGAGAGTTTGAGAGAGTTGGCTTACCAGAATAAGTCTGATGATGGGCGGAGTGTATGAATTTGACTATCTTTTTTCCCCTTCAACTTTGAGCAATGATACTAGATAGCTTATACTACCAAACAGACTTTTATTCACTAAGCTCATGGGAATAGTAATGTTATACGTCACTTGACGAGGAGCTTAAATCCAGTCGACTGGGCCTGTGCCCCGTGCATGTATGTGACAGTAAGACACGCTGAAGAATACAAAACGTAGGTATTACAACAGCCTTAATAACTGAAGCTCAAGTAAAGTATCATATGTAATAAAGTGGAGAATAATTGTATAAGGTGGCTTCTTCTATTTCAACACTCTAGCAGGGTCCACAGTCTCATTGTCGCCCCAATCTCCACTCCAGTTATTATCTCTAAGATAGGTCTTCCATACCTCATCCTCGTCATCCAGATTGCGACTTGTCTCTTCCAGCATAAACCATGCTGCGGCTGCGCCGACAACTGCAAAACCAGAGCCAATGAGAAAGACAACCCGGTTACCTTTATCAACATCATCGGTGTAGCGATTAAGAACCGCTGTAAATACCTTTTTTCAAGTCAGCCCTACTTCTAGGTAGGTTTGCGCATAGATAGCCAATACTTACTTGAGTACCTAGTGTTGCTCCAACTTTGGCCCATGCCGAAATAATCCCGTTGGCTTGACCACGAATCGAGGTTGGAAATGGTTCGGCAGAAACGAGAGCAATGGTGCTAGATTGTTGTTAATAATCGACTTTCTCGAGAGAGCAGAATGCTTACCTTCCAGGGCCGACTTCTCCCAGCGTCAAGAAGATGCCATACATGACAATGAACAGAGGGAAGATCTTTATTATCGATTGATATGCCCCTCCCAGGATGAAACCAAGAATAGCCTGGAGAAAGAAGCCTAGCGTCATGGTCTGCTTTCTACCGATCTTATCTGCTAGCCATCCACCGAGGAATGGACCAGGGAGATAGAATGAGTTGATCAGAACTCCCCAACCTAAAGAGACAACCAGAGAATTACCCGGATCGACTCTAGACACAATAGTTGAACTGAAAACTCCAAATGGAATGGAAATCCAATTGTAGATAAACCACGTCCAACCACCCGCCATAAGTCTTCGCCAGTACTTCTTCACTATCAGCAGGTAAGGCTGTTTCTGCCTCTGAAGAGCTGATTTGCGATAGGCAATGGAAACGGCCATCTTGAGGCGAAAGTAGAAGATGCTAAGAGGAGGAAGCATGCCGGCAGCAAAGGATAGCCTCCAGACTAGTTCGTACTTTTCCTGCTTCTCGTGGACGCAGAGCAGTAGAATCATTGGAACCAGACCACCGAAGCAATATCCTAGGGACGCAGCGACTTCACTCATGATTGCAAAGATGAAACCTCGTCGCTTGCGAAATCCGCTGGCCTCGTCTGTGGCTTCCATGGCACCAGCGCCTACACATATTAGTGTCAGGGGTGTCTCCTCAACAGGCATGGAAACTTACCGGTGACAGGATACTCTCCTCCAGCACCAACTCCAGTAACACCTCGCCCAACGACCAGCATCCACAGCAACCCCGTATGTGATGTTCCGCTAGCGGCGGTGCTGAGGATCATTCCAACCGTAAGGATGATGGTGGTGGCAATAGCTCCAGTCTTGCGGCCATAATGGTCCGCGATGAAGCCAAAGAGGATCATGCCGAGTATCATGCCGATCAGGAAGGAATTCGAGAGGCGAGAGTACATTGATGAGGTCATGGCATCTGGGTATATGGCATCAAACAAGAGTGACACGCTTCCAATCACTGAAGCGTTGCTGAAAGGAAAAGGCCATCATCAGTGCCAGCTGCGAGCAGTGAAACATTGAACTTACTAGGAGTCCGAGGCAACAGCAATTGACATGAAACTGAGCGTAACCCATACCGAGAGTCTGCTGACTTTCGTCTCGGTCAGGTGGCCGGCCTCGACGCTCTGTGCATCCGTAACCTCAAGAGTCTTGGGGCCGCCATCTCCCTTCTGGGGATGTTGCGAGACGCTCTGACTGTTGCTGACAAGTTCCATTGTAGGTATCGATTTGTTAAGGAAACCTACAATATTGCCTAGTATTGGTTCGCTGCTGGATAATGGGGGCATCCAGCATCCTTTTAATATTTGTAATAATTATCGGCCAACATCCCAAGTTTGCCCCATCATCGACGCTACTGTAGTTAGCGAGGTCGGCATCTGTTGAGATAGTGACGCTGATTAGGAAGAGCGAATCAAAGGACAGGATGATATCTTCGTTCTAGCTTACTAGAGGTATTAAATGGAGAACCCCGGAATATACGGCACTGCGAACTAGCCCAATTAGGGTGTAAAATAGAGAACTAATCCATACTGGCCAATGCTAACCCATTTAAGATATTCAATCGAGAACAAATGTGTTTCATCTTTGGTTTATCATCTATAGTTTCAAACTCATAGATTTATCGCTCCAGGCATTGGCCTAATTCGGGTATTACAAAGAGAACCACTTTATAGTAAGGTATTATCTGCTAACCCATCCAAGATCTTATATCGAGAAACGCACCTTCTACCCCGCAGATTGTCGAGATCCTTAGTACAGAACACTAACACTGAAGGGGCCATTGCATCCCGATAACGAACGGCCTCGCGTAAACGAGAGGTTGTTTATTCCGAGACAATGGGTAATGCAATGTCTTGTCGTTCTTTTCCCTCTCCCATGCATTCCTTTCTCATATTATTCCTTATCTGCAAACCCTTCAATACACAGGCCATTGGTATCAACTTCCTCCAGCGTCACTATGTCTCCTGCGCCCTTACCTCTCCAGATTCGTGAGAACGAACAAATCACACTCAGTGACGGAACTATCCTCTCAGCCTTGATCTGGCTCCCAAAAGATGCAGAGAAAAATCCAGTGCCTGCAATTCTTGAGTACATTCCCTACCGGAAACGTGATGGAACCAGCCATCGAGATGCCCTCAATCATCCTTACGTCGCATCACACGGGTATGCATGCATTCGGGTCGACATGCGCGGTTCAGGAGATTCTGAGGGTCTTCTTTTGGGTGAATATCTCAAACAAGAGCAGGATGACGGCCTTGAAGTCTTGCGTTGGATTGCTTCAAGAACCTGGTGCACTGGCTCTGTTGGTATAATCGGTATTTCTTGGGGAGGTTTCAATGGACTTCAGATCGCGGCTCTTAACCCCCCTGAACTCAAAGCTGTTATATCGATCTGCTCAACTGACGACCGTTATGATAATGATGTCCACTACCAGGGGGGCTGTCAGCTGGTCGAGAACTTTCTCTGGGGTGCGACTATGTTTTCTATTGCTCCTACACCACCAGATCCTGCCCTCGTTGGAAACAACTGGCGGAAGATGTGGATGGATCGCCTTGAGCTTGGAACGCCATACATTGCGGAGTGGCATCGACATCAAAGACGCGATGAATTCTGGAGGCATGCTTCTATCTGCGAAGACTATACTGCCGTCAAGTGCCCTGTCTACCTTGTGGGCGGTTGGCATGACCCATACTCAAATTCTATCTTCCGGATGCTTGAGAATCTTACATGCCCAAGGAAAGGGTTAGTCGGGCCATGGGCTCACAAATATCCAAACTTTGCAAAGCCCGGTCCCCAGATTGGCTTTTTACAAGAGTCTCTCCGATGGTGGGACAAATGGCTTAAGGGTGTAGAGACAAACATCATGGAAGAACCTATGCTCAGGTGTTACGTGAACGAAACTGTTGGCCCGAAGAGGCTCTACAAACACCGTCCTGGGCGCTGGGTTGCCGAAACCAACTGGCCCTCTGATAGCCTGGACCCGATGTATATGGGGCTCGCAGCAGGGCAGCTCCTTATCACACCTCGTCAGAATGTGGAGTATCTGACGCTTAAATCCCCTCAGACCACCGGATTTGCTGCAGGAAGGTGGATCTCTTATGGTACAGAATGGGATATGCCGGGAGACCAAAGGGAAGAAGAGATCGGATCTTTGGTATTTGACGGCCCAACTCTCACCCAAGCCTTGGATATCCTCGGTCCTGCGAAACTTCATCTCCGTGTTGCTAGTGATAAAAGATGGGCCTTTGTTGCAGCAGTGCTATCAGAAGTCTTGGCTGATGGCAGCGTTACAAAGTTGTCGTACGGTCTATTGAACCTCACCCACCGAGATAGTCACGTTGATCTGCAAGACCTCCAGCCAGGCCGTTTCTATACCGTCAGGATCCAGTTGAACGAATGTGGTCAGCGACTCAGTGCAGGCAGCCGACTTCGCCTTGCTCTATCATCCGCATACTTCCCTCTTGTCTGGCCATCACCCGAGGCCCCAACCTTGACAATTGATTGCTCTTCAAGTCAACTTGAGATTCCAATGCGGAAAGAAAACCCGCTGGACAATCAATTGAGACCTTTGGAGCCAGCGGTGAATGGACCGCCACTTAATGCGGCTGTACTGCGTCCTACCGGGGCAAAATCCAGCATCACCCGAGACTTGGAAACTGACGAGGTCACCATCGTCTATGACAATGACGAAGGATTATTTGAGAATCAAGACAACGGTTGGCGGTTCGGTGGAACGACCAAAGTCAGCTGCCGCGTTCGGCCGGATGATCCCCTCTCGGCACGCGCAGAGCAGGTCTTTCGTCAAGAGTTTGGCCGTGGGGATCTCAATTTGGCAATCGACGGCCGAGCTGAGATGACGGTTACCAAGACAGACTGGCACATATCCACTCACATGGAAGCTTGGGAGAACGAGGAGAGGATCTTTGAGAAGCAGCACAAGTATATAATCCCACGCGACCATATGTAACATAGAACTCCTTCGGTATCAAAATTCACATTGCCAAGAGAGGCTCACCTCTATTTTCCCACGCTCGAGCCACAAGAGTCCAATCATCATCCGAACTTTGCCAAAACTCCTCGAGAAAGCGCAGAATATTAGAGTAGTACTGGAAAGGAGAGCTCTTGACCAGATCGTGACACAGTTGACGGACAAGTTGGATCCTATCATGATGTCTATGACAAGAAATCCCAGCCATCAAGATAGGCCACGATAGACCTGGTACATAGATTCCTCCAGCGATGGCCTTTTCGAGTAGTCTGAATAATTTACAGCGGTGAACTTCTTCAAAGCCCCCAATGCTTCCAAAACCAAGTCGTCTACAAGCATATATCAGCCCAGCTTGGTGAAAGGCCTCAATAAGAAGAGTCGTGTCTGAGAGATGAGCGTCTCTGGAGGGCTTCAATGTCCGTCCAACTGCCATATATGTAGCTGCTCTGGCGAGTTCAAGTTCGTCTTCGAGCTCCTCGAGGAACCCAGGGGTTCCTTCGCTATTTGACGATGTCGAGACAGTGGTGATCCTATGTATGCCTAGTAGAAAATGGCCAAACGGAACTGAGCCACTATCCAACCTGGGCATAACGACATCTCGGACAAGATCGGGATCGAAAAGGGTAGTACATGCCATTATGTCAAGACTCGCGACTTGATTCGCAATAAAGGTGAATAGTTCATTATCAGTAGCTCCCTTGGTCAAGTGAGTCTTTATCAGAGTTCTTGTAGCTCTCAAGTGGAAAACTGCATCAGCAGTACTGCAGTCCAGGAGAGAGTGATTGCATACCACGAGGGTAGCCGCAAGCACTGCATCTGTAGCTTCTTGGTGCCCTGTGGGTAGTGTGTGCTTTCCATTGGCTTCCATGCTAGTCAACGTTCGGATTTGATCAGTGATCAATGTGATGGCCTTGAGATGGGCCTTTTGCGAGAAGCCGCTCGTTGTGCTGGCCGACGCGTAGCTTTGGTGAGCAGCTGATAGCCCAATGATAGCATACCGTAGGGCAGGCTGTGTATGGGCTAGGCGAACGACGAGGCGGGTGTACCCATTCTCTGGTGAGTGCACCCATACGTTCTTCGGGGCGAGCTCCAGAGTAAAATATTCTATCAACTGATCTACCGCTTCTTGGGATGGCTCGTCGAGTTCGTCATGAGGGCGAGATTGGACTGTGCTAGGGACAGCTTCTGGAGACGGAAGAGTGGCTGGTTCAAGAGTAGGTGCTGGGAGGCCCTTGAACTTGCCACGGCTCGCAATCGAGTTGACCCATCGGATCTGGCGTCTGTATCCAGGACAGGACAGTCCTCGTCCCGTGCACTTGAGACAATGCGGGGTAGTACGGTCGCAGCGAATGCGGCGCAAGGAACAAGTCTTGCAGTCTAGTTTCTTCAGTACACAATGTCTGTAGAGATGTTCATTTGGTATTAGAAAAAAGAGGAAATTCATACCTTGTAGAATCTTCATGTTCATGTTCAGGACCTTGTTTATAATTCCCTCTTGTAGGTAGTTTCCTATAGATATGACCTTACTTAAGATCCACTAAGAGAGGTTACAGTATATACCCGCCGTTTTCCCGATTTATACTGGCGGTCTTTTACACCCATTAGCTGGAGAAAACATGTCGCCAAGCTTGATAGCACATTGCTTGTCAAATTGTGCAGACATTTGCTCCACAAACCAGTTTTTTGTTGTGTCTATCCGTGTTCTGGTCCTCATATTATGCTGCTACCCGTGTACAAATGATGAGCGTCGTGAGTATTTTTACATAGTGCGAAACGCTTCTTCGCATAACTCTATCAGGCCATCTCAAGGTGTTCGGTCCGCAGCTCGATTAAATAAAACCGTTGAATTGGCCGAAAGAAAAGATTGTCTATCAAATTTACTTCATATTTCTGCCATACTTAATATTCATCACAGCAACATTGCCATCTTCAATCAGATCACATTCACTTTTTAGGTGGCGTTGACTATTATCTCGCCTATGCAATCAGCCTCACACAGTCTCACCGCTCAACGGTCCGCAACGGTAAGCACACACAACAAGGCAACCGTTTCGACAAGAGACAACAGGCCTAAACCATCCCCATGCAAGCCACCGTTACGAAACCGCAGGGATCCTCACTGTCCTGACAATTGGTTGGCCTGTTGGTTGTCGAGACACCGGCAACTTTCCCCGCCTACCAATATTTTGATTGGACGTGCATAGAATCAGGCTGCCCATTGTGAAGAAAAAAAGCAAAGACGTGCGGGAGTGGCCTCCTTTTCTCTTCTTTTTATCTATTTTTTTATGTGCTGTGTCTGTTCATCGAATCGTTCTTTTCGCAACAATTTATTTCCTAGCGATGTTGCTGATGCACAGCGTATCGCTGTTCTTTTAAAGTCAAACATAGCACGCGACGTTCGATACTGCTAGCTAGTGCGCCCTAATGGCGGAGCAAGCTAGGCCGGCCCCCGCCAGAGGTATTCCCCCGGGCATACACTCATCGCGAGTCGCTCTGATACATAAAATCATTCAACAATGGACACCTCTACTGCATCCTACAAAGTCGCCTGAAGAGAAGTATCAAGAGAGGCATAGGGAAGCGCAAGCACTCTTTGAAGTGGCGGCGGCCTCAGCATGCGTGCAATCCGATGCAGAGAGGCTGGATGCTCTTCAATCCTGCATTAACCAGCTCAAGGAACTACAGGCGGAGCGTGAAGCGCATAAAGACGATGAAGAGAGAGAATACCAGGAGTTGTACTGGGAGCAGCAGGAGGCTCTTATCTTGGACCTGCTCGATACAGTAGGGCCTGAGCTGGGTGACAAGGTGTGCAGCAAGTGGCGACAGCGGACTCAGCTGCCTGTGAACACTTCTGCTCGCTTGGATGCTTCTCCGACCGAAGTGGCCCCAAGCTCATCATACTTTACGCCGAATGCAAGCCCTGTTTTACAGGCGTTCCGCCCACCGATTCCCAGAGCGCAGAACGAGTCCACTCCCATCCTTCCTACACCGAGGGATCAAGAGATACATACCCCCAGCCGACCTCTAGACGAAACCCAACTGCCTTCGACGGTACAACAAAAAAGACCTGCGAATACCCCTCAAGGAAGCCTCCCCCGCCCTCCAAAACGGCCCCGATCGAATGCGCCTCAACCACGAGGCCCTCTCACCGGCGACCGAGCGATCGACTTCGATGACGTCTACCAAGACGGCAACGCCGCGACGAAGTACATAATCACAGAGCACAAGGGCTTCTGGTATATCCTCGAGTGTAAGAAGCATAAGCTGCACTTCATGAGCAACAACCCCATCCATGGAGCTCGCAGGCACTTGACCGCTGGGACACACGGCCATATGAACGCCAATTACGATGAGGCAGTTCGTCAACTGGGGACGAGGGTTCTCAACTGCGATGAAGGCAAAGCCAAGCTGAATAACCTCGCCGCGCAGAGACCTACGTACGCGCAGTATGGTCGACCACTTAGCAGTGTCTCAGCCGGGTCTTCGCACTCCAACAACGGGGGTCCTCGGACACGAAGTACACAGTTCCTCACTGGTATTGACCCACAGCCCGGCGAGGTATACACTACCTTTTGGAAGAAGACGAAGCGCTTCTTCGCTATCCTTGTGTTACCGTGGGGTAGTTTCCGGCAATTCGGCTGGGACATGAATCTCATGGACAACACGGCCTTGCTGAAGAAGCATATTCCTGTTTGCTATGATTACGACCCTGCTACCGGGACGGTTGAGTGGGCTGAGAACTACGGGCCTGGGGGAAAGTACCACTATAAACGCAAGTATCCAATCATGTACTTTGATGCAGATGTTTTTCCTTGGGAGTGTGCTATTGGGTGGGTTGCTGTGAACGAGTTCCGAGCTTATGATCCTAACGACGAGGGGATTGATCATAAAGATCAGGTTAATGAGTTTATCCTGCGGATGAAAGATAGGGATCGCTTGAGGAATGGTGAGGAAGAGTCGGGAGAAGCAGGTAAGTCAAACGAAAAGCTAAAGGTGCGTGGCTAATCGTTTACCAGCAGAACAGCATGGCGACGGGGCGACGAGTGGTGTCTTGGATGAGCAGCAGAGTGCGGAAGTCGAGCAGCCACCGCTGGGATCATGCATGCGTTTGGCGATTGAGATTCCGGACGATGATAGTGATACTGAAGAGGGATCGGGTATGATGCCGCAGTACGATGACTGGACGGAGGAGGGGACGCGGGTCAAGACTGAGCCGACGAACCAAGAAACTCCTACACAACCCTCCGATGCTGCTACGGCGCAAGTAACCACCAGCTCAGAGACGGGTAACCCGTGGCACGGCCTTGATCATGCACCGACTGTTCCCAACCCCATCCCAGCCATCGATGCCAATGGTATCCTTCATCCTTCTGCTCCAAACACTCCTACGGTCGAGAACCCCGGTGTCCCTTCTTCTGGTACCCATCTCAGCCCTAGCGGACATATGTACGATCATCAACAATCACCATGCGTGACTGCGCCCCCGCCGCAAGGGCACCAGACCACTCCGATCGTCGACACCGGTCCCCGAGCCCCGGAAGCAGTGATGGCTCCCGGATATCCTCTGCCAGCTCCTTTCGCACGCATGAACGATCACACCGTCTCTGAGAACTCTGCTCGGCTGGACCTGTATGGCTATCTAGCTCCTGGGTATACCGCACCCACGAGTGCAGACGTCGCAGGGTCAGAATGGATGACCCCTGCGCAGGCGGCGACAGAGGGTGCGCGGGACCGTGAGATCGATATTCGAAATGCTGCCGTGAGACGGACTAATTGGCGGCAGCCATTCATTACCGACGATGACTGATGAAAATCGATACATACTCGGAGGACTCGAAAGTAAAAAATACATATTACTCTATTAATGTCTTCCTGTACATAGTCAACCAACTCTAAAGCTTAGGCGCAACAACACCCTCCCTCAACCTCATAATAGACTGCTGCGTATTACTCGCCACCAAATTTCCATGTGCATCCCACAACTTCCCCTCAGAATACGTCCTATTCCCCCCGCCCCTACTAGTCTTCCTCTCCCGAACATGCCACTCCCCCAACTTAACCTCCGGCACAAAGATCCTCAACGCAAAGTCCAGCGTCGAACACGCGGCCGTGTCATCAAACCACATGTGATTATGACTCAGCGGCAGAAACGAAAGACCGCCGTCCATGAGGAATGCTAGCGCGCTCATGTTGGCGGTTGGGGTTGGGAGGTCGTGCAGAGCGCGCTGCCACTCGGCGGATACTTTTTCAGTGATGGGGAGGTGGTCTTGGGTTGTTTTGACGTGCCGTGATGCGCCGGAGAGGTTTTGGGATGAGACGCCGGCGGTGCAGTACCGCGTGTCGAAGAAATCAGCATTCGCGGCGAAGGATTTTGTGAATTCCTGTCCTTGCTTCTCTGTAATACTACCCTTCTCCAACAATCCCTTCACCAATGTCTCTAAATTCGGACAATCCTCCGCCCTCGGCCATTTCGAGCACGTCGGCTCAGAGTAATCCCAGCTCGAAGGTTCAACGACGTGAAAATCAGCTAGGACTTCCATACAAACGCGGAATTTCCCATTGGGCTGCTGCTGCTTGACCTGAACCCTTCGCGTCGCGAAAGATCGCGTGTCTCGAATGTTGGTCACGCTGCAGTGCAATTTCTTATCTGTTGATGCGGGGCCGTGGAAGTGTCCGAGGACGGAGTAGAGAGACATTGAGGCGGGAGCTGTTTGGCACGCTGCGTTGACGGCGATGCTGGCTGTGCAGCCGCCGTAGGCTATGGGCATGGCGTTGCCCATCCTGATGGGGTTGAGGCGGGAGACGTATTCTCCGGGGGAGACTTGGTCTACTGCCACTTGTTCTGCTAGTGTTGGGGCCATCTTGTTACTGTAGATGTAAAGATAGTGTTGGATGGAGGATATGTTGGTGAGAGGAGATGCTCATGACTTCAAATATTGGGATTAAGCTCGGGAGTAAGTGGGTCTACCTCGGTTCGGCTACTTAAGAGTGGATACTAGATCTTGTGCTTATCTCGATAAGATGCGTTGTATCGTGATGCAATAGTCAAATTACGTGACATTGCAGAACTAGCTGCATTGACATGTGCTGTATTACGATGCAGAGTCGCACTGGACACTGTAAGCCAAGGTTTAAATTCCCTGTTATGCAGATGCTGTGAGTGTTTTTCGGAAATAATTACAAATTGCGGATAAACACTGCGCAATGTCGGAACTAATTATAAATTCGCGGATTATTATTCCACCGCGATCAATGTCTGACTCTCTGTTTTAGCTACAGGCATTACCAGACAGTATATAAATAGTATAAAAAATAAATAAAGGATATAGAGACATTGACTTTATCTAGTATAATATTAGATATCTTTATCTCTATTAAAGTACCTGATTTCACCTCGGTCCATTGAGTCATAAGCTGATTGGCCAGCTAATAGGTCAATAAGCGGAATAACGGTCGAGCTAAGTAATGTATGCATTGCGACCAATCATAGCCTTCACACACCGGAGTCCAGACTAAAACTCATCACCAGCAACGAGTTCAAGAGCCGCCAAAACAGAGTCTGCCGATATACTCAAAATGGAATTAAGTATCTCAGTAATAATATTTATTATTAAATTATAATAGTTCATGTCCTCGTTAGTTACTGTAAGTCCAAGATCAGCGCTGCTGTAGTTCACGCGGCGTCAAATAGTCATCTTTACTCGTATCTACTAAATTGAGACTCAACAGCCTCACTATCATAGACACGTCTTAAAAAACAAACCTTGGCAGGTCCATTCTATCAGAATCTTGATCATTCTTTCACCGTTCTAAAAGAGCGCCAATTACTGTTCCGTAGGCTTAAATTTGTCAATGTCATCGCAACGTGTAGGGTAAGTTAACGCGTCTCTGGCACTGACCACAAATAAACTCAAAGACCGATCTCGACCGGGACATGAGACGGCAGATCTATCCCTCCGATCATGGCAGATAATTAGCCCGAATTATTCTCTGCGTTGCGCACACGAAATAACGTACGCCGGACCACCCAATGATATGCAACGTGGCTTACATCTTACTCTTGGCAGTTGAACCAAGTGGGATTAACTGACAAACATGACGATTTAGCGATTTGATGGTTTAATTGAACCTGCAGGCTCGCACTCGTTCTTCGCTGTCCGAGTGACGCGACAGCGAAGAGCGAGAGCGAAGAATAAGACACGCGTTACCTGGTGATGCAGCATACATAGCCTCGTGACAAGATGAAACTCAAAGACCGAAGTCATCACATTCACCTCAATTGTCATCCATTAGCTGTCATTCAACCCAACTGTGTCAGATTCAGAGCCGCAAAGCGCAAAACTCGCGCTCCGTGAAACTATCCCGAATCAGGCCTCCTCTTCATAAGCGAGATGTCGGCCACCCGCGGGTTCCTTGCACAGTGGGTAACGAATCCACTTCCTCACCAATGACGACCGCCGAGTCCGTCGGGGCATTTCATGGGGTGATTGTCCGCGGGGACCCGGGGAAAAGAAGAGTAATATTCGTAAAAACATTTGATTGATCCTCTTCCGACTCCGTTCGTTATGATCGAATGTGATTCAATCGGTTTATTTCTACGTTATTCATCTGCGATCTTGAATAAGCATATCTGAACCGCATCCATGCCTTTAGCTTAAATAGATCTCCTTGTCTCGATTTAGTCATTCTAACCTCCTTATCGCACTTGAGTTTATCTTACTCATCCAAAATGTCTACACCACTATCGAGGACATTGTCCTCTCACAGCAAATACAACGACCGTCACTCCGACTCAACAGATACACCAACTGAACAACCTCAGCATGACATAACCCAGAACATCAGCAATCTCGCCCGCCAACTCTCCCGCGTGTCTACAACAGCCGGTAACGAACTACACGCCTTCTCACCCCAGCCCGGCACAAAGCTAGATCCCAACTCACCAACCTTTGATCCAAGAGCTTGGGTGAAAGCTTTTGTGAGATTACTCGAGTCTGACGCTGGAGCTGCGCCGTCGAGAAGTTTGGGCGTGGCGTTTAAGAACTTGAATGTTTACGGCTGGGGATCTGGGGCTGAACATCAAAAGACCATTGTGGATTATCCTATTGATGTTGTCAAGTATCTTGCTGGTTTGGTAACCCGCGGGAAGAAGAGACGAGTTGATATCCTGAGGGACTTTGAGGGTCTTGTTGATGAAGGGGAGTTATTACTTGTTCTTGGACCCCCGGGTTCAGGATGTTCAACGCTTTTGAAGACTATTGCTGGTGAGACAGCTGGTCTCGAAGTCGGACCAGACTCCTACATGAACTTCCGAGGTACGTTTCTCCCATATCTCACAAACTTTCTTAACAATATTAGGCATCGACGAAAAGAGCATTCGGCGCTCTTTTCGAGGCGACGTCCTCTACAACGCCGAAATCGACTGCCATCTCGCCCACCTAACCGTCGGCGAAACCCTCTCCTTCGCCTCATCAGCCGTAAGCGCCCGCCACGTCCCCGGCGGCGTAACCCGCTCCCAAGCCGACACCATGATGCGCGACGTCATGATGGCAATCTTTGGTATAAGCCACACAGTCGATACTCGCGTGGGCAGCGACTTTGTGCGCGGTGTAAGCGGCGGTGAGCGCAAGCGCGTTAGTATCGCTGAGGCTGCGCTCACGGGGGCGAAACTACAGTGCTGGGATAATACCACAAGAGGGTTGGATAGTGGGAACGCGATTAACTTTTGTAGGAATTTGAGGTTGCAGGCTGATCTTGTGGGTGTTGCTGCTGCGGTGGCGATTTATCAGGCGCCGCAGTCTGCGTATGATGTAAGTTTCCTGAAGAAGTTTATGAGATGGGGACTAATGAGGGTAGTTGTTTGATCGGGTCACGGTGTTGTATGAGGGTCATCAAATCTTCTTTGGTCGCATTGATGAAGCGAAGCAGTACTTTGAGAATCTCGGCTTCGAGTGTACGTTCCCTACCATCTTCTGTATCGTATACTGACAATTCAGGCCCCGATCGTCAAACAACACCCGACTTCCTAACCTCAATGACCTCCCCCCAAGAACGCCGCGTGCGATCTGGCTTCGAATCCACCGCCCCCCGAACCCCCCAAGCATTCGCATCCCGCTGGCACTCCTCCCCACAACGCAAAGCCCTCCTGCACGAAATAACCGCCTACGAAGCAAATCACCCACCCTCCCAACGTCTCGAAGAATACAAATCCTCCCGTCGCGCCGAGCAATTCAAGAACCAGCGCTCCAAGAGTCCTTATACCATCTCGTACGCCGCGCAGGTGAAACTCACCCTT
>JAAOAT010000653.1:0-30600 GCA_013186855.1 Fusarium ramigenum
ACCCCGCCTTGCTCGGTGCCCAATCAAAGACGGATTTGATATCTTTTGAGGTTCATACAGCATAGTTTGAGGATGACTGCAGTGCTCCGGGTAGACGTGGCCTGTTGATTATCCAGGGAGGTTGAAAATATGCAGCCGATTCCATTTTTCATACATGCCCAATGCGGCCGCACAACCAACAAATGTATCTCCGCGAATCAAAATGCGACTACCCTTTTCTCAAACTGCACACCCAATGGCCTTGTGTGTCAGCTACGTAGCCAGTTGACTAGCATTAACTCCCTGTGCTCGGACTAACATGTGTCGAAGTCTGCCTTGTTCACCCAGCGAAAGCGCTGTTGCGGCTGCAGCCGGTCAAGTTGGCCGCTTTTAAGGCCTTCGACAGGGTCTGCATTGAAACCGAAAACGGCAATGGGCCGAGGTTGTTCTGTCTTTCCCGCAAGGGCTTCGGAAATGATCCAAATCGGCCGGTAGTGTAAACAGTTTTGGGCAAGCTAGATGGTCTTTTCGTGATGTGGATATATCGGCTGCGGGATCGATGCTTGCGAGAAGATGATGGTAACGGAACTTTCCAGCTCGTTTAGGTCCACATGACTCAGCAGGTTGGTGGCCGAGGTACACGTCGTACGCGTTCAGATCATTCGAATAGCTTAAGTCGAAACTCTTCAATGAAAACAAGCAAAGTCATCCAATAAAATAGCGGGATCACCACTTTGGCTTGAACTTTGCTCGGAGCACCTTTATTGAGAAGCCTCTTTCAAGGGAAAGTGGAATGCGGGGTAAGCACAGGAATTATCAGCCAATGACAATGCGAAACGTCCACTTTCAGTGAAAGTGGGAGGTTCGATAATGATGTAGGCTCAGACAAAAGAATGCTCTGATTAAACTTGGACGCCTTGCTAATAAATACTCCGATGGCAGCCTTTGCGCTTGGTGTGCCATTGCCTTTATAGGCGCCGTCGACTGCAATGATGATACTATTAGTATGCGGTGCGATGTAGCTACAACTACTGCAGGGATAATCATCATCGCACGTAACATAAACCCAATCCTTATTATAGTTGCGGACTTCTATAGAGCCCTGTATTATATCCTTAGTATAGCGTAGGCTAGGCTTGAACTTTTTTTTGTCAGTACAACAAAACTTATCTTCTTTTCATCGGAATATAAAGTGCATGTCACTGTGCTTCGCTTACCACCTCTTTACATATGTTATCCTCTTCTAAGATGAGCTGGTTCCGCTTGTCCACCATGGCTGACACGTAGCTTTGAGCGCTCGCCAGTCTTTCCGTCTTTGGGCTGATTACAACTTGCAGGTAGAAGGCCTCATCGTGAATATGACTTATTCTAAGTTATTGGCTGCACCAATTGCAGAACGTCCCAGTAGATTTGCTTTCATTGTGGCATCGGCAGGTTCTACTGTCCGAGCTTTGGTTTAATGGCTCTCTTGCAATAAGGGGATCTCTCAGTAATCGAAGCAAAACTTACCCTAGACCCAGTTCACCTCTTAGCTATAAAGATGCATAATAACAATTTCCTGATATGGCCAAGTCGTGGCATAAAATGTCCATTATTCTGGTTTTGGTAATCGTCTTTATACAGCTGTCATAACTCCAACATTCTTCACTGGGGTCAAAAATGTCCCCTACAAGTAATGAACTACAATGATATCGGTTAAGTAGACAGCAAACAAAATACGAAAATGGGGTAGATGCGAAGCAATACAGGAGTTATCAGCCAGTGGCGATACGAAACGTCCACTTTCAGTGAAAGTGGGGGGATTAGTAAAAATGTAGCAGAACAATGAGATGTGACCCAATGAGATCTGGTAGATTTCATCTTCTGTTGAAAACATGGCGAATAATAGTGCTGTCGTCATGTGTGTTTAACGGGATTTCCAAGGAGTTTCTTGATCTGGTTGTGCGGGTAATAAAAAAAAACCCCTACAGAACATGTATACCTCCGATTGGCTATCACGCGGTCCGGCGTCGATCTGACTGAATTGGACTTAACCCCGCACCTCACTGGCCTTATGAAAACGCGGTCGAGCAACCTTTACCATTAGTCAACGCACGGTATTGTCCTGGTACTTTCTTACTTTCTTCCTTCACCCTTGGCGACAAGGATGATTACCTCAAGAAACATCTCGACAAACGGTAGATAAAATCCCATCATGACTCTGAGTAGGACAAATAAGCAAGCTTCACTGCCATGTCCTGCCTGGGTATGGGCTAGTGGCTCCAACATTCAGTACGTTTCTTCCCACCCCAAAAGCCTTATGACTTGATCAAAAGACTCATCAAGCTAGCACTGCCAAAGATCGGTCTTGGTTCGGCGACGATTATATGCCCTTCGAATCATATGTTAGAAGTGCGGACGGCAGCGAACTCAAGGTCATTGGAATCGGGAATGTGACTCTTCTTACCAAGGTATCGCCCAACAAGACTGGGCCCCGCTCTCATAGCACCCTCCGATTGACAGATGTGTTGCATGTCCCTAGCGCCATTTGCAACATCATCGGGGTGCCTATCTTAGAGGGATACAACATAACCACGCGCGGTGTCGAAGGGAACATCACTGACCTCTCCGATGGTCGCTCTGTAGCCTACTTCAAACGTCAAATGGAAGGGGCTAGGAATTTCGAAATCCGGCTCAGCGGCCCTCCTATCGGACCCAAAGTCGGACCTTCTCCATTCAATCCATCTAACATATACTGGATTCATGCCTCGTGGCCTGATAGTGAACGGGAGCGGTTTGCCGCGGCGCAGGCATCTCGCCAACCAGCAGCTGGTGCAAGCTTGGACCTAGCACCTTCCGAGAAGACCTGGTTGAAGAAACACTTCCAAAGCGAATTTAGGTTTCTTCAAATCTACGGGTTGAGCGTTTTCAGGGAAGAAGACCGCGAAGAGGGCCGAACGATCTTACGAACGATTATGGCGCACAGCGAAGATGGTGCTTCTGAGAGTAAGAAGTCCGATGGTTTCGATTTTGAGACACGTTGATTGCTGAACATCCTTTCACTATGCTAAATTGGACTGACTTAAGTCCGTTGATGTAAATTTGATGTGTTTTATGTTCTGCTTCTGGCCCAGGTTCTACAATGATGGGGCTACGGCAAGGCTCGGATCATAGCCCTCTGTCTACTGAATGAGCTTGCTTCTGTACTTCAATAGCATCGTTCTATTTTATATGAGATTTTAAATAGTGTAGCCCGCAAGATCATTTGTGAATTATTGATCGGACAATTATCAGACAACATTGGGGCAAACATTTCACAATCATTTCAAGATCACAATCAGACAGTAAATTATCTAATATACTCGCATTGTGGGTTGTGTTTATCTTGTGTTTATCTCGTGAGAACTCACTGTCGGAGCATCGTCCACCCTGCTTGCTGAGTTGTGATGACAAGATTCTAGTTGTGACTTGGATGACGATGCCAATTAGGAAGTCTGGAAGCTTTGTGATACCCATAATGCTGAGGAGAGCTTCTGATCCAGATTTTGTGCAATTTGGACCTTATGTCTCTATCAGATGGCGGCCAAAAGCCCATCCTTCTGCATCCTGAGTAGCTAGCTGTAGACGCAGAAGTCAACGCTCTTCGTGCGTGATATTGGCCAATGGTACTCACTGATTACAGATGCCGTCGAGCTGACATGTTTTGAAAATGTCAGATACGTATATATCAACGTTTGATAATAATTGTCATCCTATCTACCCATGGTACTAGGATGGCTTTTCGAAGGCTCAAAAGCGGTGGCAAAGATCCGGCTATGCAAAGATATATTCTAATCAACCAGCAGATAGCTGTTCTCGCCACAATCGGCTGCTTGAGGAATAATCTGATAAACAGCATTATGAAATCTGTATTTCGTATTGTAGTAACGAAGCTCTCGACTATGTATTAAGTGGTCCTTGATGATGTCGAGAAAGCAAATAAATCGAGCTGGTGATACTCCAGATGTGAGCTCTCCACCAGTCACTCAAGGAGCTAAACACCTAGCCTACACAATCCCAACTTTCACCGTTGAAAGCTCCATGAGTCTGCTCACTGGAAAGGATTGATGTATTTATGTAGTCCGTTACTTAAATAGCCGCTTATCCGATATCAGTGCCGTATATCAGGCAGTATTTGAAGTTTAACAAGCACCAAGACAGCTTAACAGGATGTTGTACCATTTTTAGTAAGAAAAAATGTATAAGATAGCCTGGCAATAGTAAAATCCGAGGTTGTGCATATGGCCGGAATTTCCGGTGCTAAAGAGTCTTTGATCGCTCTGGTTCGTCAATATCGAGCTTATATTGAGCGTTTGGAATAACGTCACCAATTATCGACCGAGAATTCAAACACAAAGGGATCCTTCAATGATCCAAAGGGATATTTCAGAATATTTGGGCTTGATCCCAGCACTCTGGAGAATATCGATGCATTCAAATGGCGCCCGGACAAAAGTGGCGACGACCCTGGAAAATCTGAGAAGTTTGAGAAGCCACAGACCACATGCGAGATACTCTCAGATCCTGATAACGCAATCGTCACTTAGCTTCTGGACGCTCTCAAAGTAGATGAAGCTGAAAAATGATGTTGTGTCAACTTAATCTCCGTCGACTAGCAGACAACACAACTTGACCGGCGAAGGTCGTATTCAGGAAACTCCGCCCAAAGCTTGGTGGTTCTGTTGAAGATCTCGGCTTTCAGCTTCAGTACTCTTTTGACTACTCGTGATTTCTATGTCGGCTATTGATCTTTCTCTCATCTCTCCTATACCAGTAAGGCTGAGCTGGTAATATTGCATGTACGAGTTTCTCACGAGCCATGTACGTGACTGGGTACCTTGCTTATGCCATCTTGACTGTTATCTGCAAAAGCTCGATTGGCCTGCCCACCTGGACAAATCCAATGTACTTATAGAGCCCCCTATTTGAGCAGTCAATCGATAACAGCGCCGCATATCAGGCAATGGACCCTCTCCGTCCAGGTTTTCTCGCCGCCAGTGACGCTTTCGCGCAAGTCACGAATTTCCCACGCTGTAGGGCCCTCTTGCATCTTGAGATTGGCTTCAAAGAGCCCTGCGTATGGCTTGAAACTCTCCACCTTCTTCTTTTGGTCGTTCCTGGCTGATCGCTTGGCTGGCGTGGCAACGATAGTCACTAGAGGTGTTTCTGGAATGATCTCCTTTACGTGTATATTACCTCGACTCTTTTCATGTTGGACATCGATCGTGCAGATGGTCTCTTTCTTCTCGGCCCCAGTGGGTGATAGATTACAGATTGCATTTTTGGCTTCTTCTGCAGTCGACTCCGCTCCATCGGTAAGATGAGGCTTGTCGGTACCTAGTCGCGCATAAACTTGCATGAGAATATCATGAGTCAAGCATTCGTGATGCATCCACTGCTCACACTTCGAGCTCGTGCATCCTATGACCATCTTTTCGGGGTTTGCGGGAGTTTCACATTCGCATATGATGTCAACGGACTGTGCAAGGGTAAGTGAGCGCGAATGTAAGGGGAGCCATCGCATAACATACCGAAAGTTGTGGTTTGCGGCAGTCGTATGCTTGACGCCAATAAAGCGGGGCTTCGATTTCTTCGTCATCTGACTCAATCCATTGATTGACGGTTGCGGGTGCTGTTACACTGACGACGTTGATGATATCCACTGAAGTAGTTGGTTAGCTGTGGCGTGCGACAATATTCCTAAGCATTCTAGAACGTACTATGGTTGGAAGCGATCAGCTCATTAGTACCATGATAGGGCTGACGGCCCCGAACTCTCTTCTTGTGGCAGATGGTGCCATAGGGCAGCTCCTCGGGCCAGTACATCCAGTAAACGCGTGCATAAACATTGTGCTCATTGGAAGCGCGGATCTCAAGGATGTGCGCGACCCACTCGCCATTGGACTTTCTGTAGCCACTTTCGCCATCATTTGTGGCCTTTTGATGGTTGACAGTTGACTCGTTGGCGACATAGACGAAGTCTTCTTTGCAGTACTTGATGTTATTAACTGTCAAGAATTATGGATGAGCGCGTTATACTTTAGAGGATGCCGCAGTTTATCGAATACTTACGAACAAAACTGTTGTAGCGCGTCATATTTTGCCATTGGCTTGCAGGTTCGACTGTGTAGTACACGTCCAGACTGTGGTGCGCTTTGAAGCTGCCTGTGGGAGAGAAGGGGGAGATTTGAATCTGAAACTTTTTCTCGACATCTTGGTCGTTGTATTTCCGCTTCTTTTTGTTACGATGTCCCTCATCTGCGCTTGACGGGCCTGGCGCGAAAGTGATTGTGAAAGGACAACTTGCGTGCGTCGTCTCCTGGACAGACCGCGATCGCTTTCGATTGCTCATTGCCGCGTTTTGATGTGGTCAGGTTCTGCCCGCGACCGGAGTCGGGACAAAGAGAGGTTTTTGCAGGCAAACAACGAGTCGAACAGTGAAGGGATGATGGATAAGAGGAAGCAGGACAGATAATGAAAGAATGCAGAGACAATTGTTTGTGTCTAACACAGTAAATCTGTGGTGTCGCGTTGTGAGATGCTCAAGTTCGATGCTAGACCTCCATAGCACTTAACGCGACAGGACGCGTCATGTTCTGGGCAAACCAGCTAAGTCCCTGTCAAACCCCTGTTATTTCAAATCAACTCTACACCCTTGGCAAAATTCAACCCTACTAGGCTTGAAGTGGGTCAACAAAATCAACTCTACTAGAGTTGACTTGGTCATTAGTTACCAGGTGGATTCATATTCTGATGTTTTAACTCATGCAATAACACAGCCGACAAGAAAACTTACACAGATATTGAAGGACAATTAACAGGTCTCCCTCCTATCCGGCTTAGCGTTTTGAAATGGTGTGCTAGGCCCTATATGAGTTAGCGGCGACATGGCAAGCGTGACTAAGCAGGTCGGTCAAGTGCGCTACTCCGTAGAAGGAAATGTAACGCTTGATCAAGCACCCAATGTTCGCAACATTACATGACATGTCAGGACAACAATATCAGTTTCAATTGAACAAGACTTGGCTTAGAATGATAATTCGAGCCCTAAGAAAGAGGTTGAAATTTGGTTTGGTCGCAAGATGTGTTGGCGGCCTTGAAACCCAAGTCAAATTTGCCTACTGGATTGAAAACACTGTCCCTTTTTTCAGTGAAATTGGGACGAACAATAAGGATGTATAAATAGAAACTAACTAATCAGCAGAGACAATATCGCTAATCCTCTTCTCCTCCTTCACTCTACTTGCGGTGATGCAGTAAAGAAGATCTTTCGTGTATGCAGCAGCTGCCATTGCTGCATATCCTTGCCACTCCTTATTCTTATGAGAATCCGAGTAATCGCATATACCGCGAACAACCAAGCATGGAAAGTGGTTCATCAGCCCCGCCGCTTCCATTTCAAAACACAGAACATCTCTTTCCCTTATCAGAGCATCTCGAATCGAAGCATCCTTTATTACCTGGTTGCCCGAAGCAATGAGACCGTAATGAACTGTCGGATTATCCCCGTCTTCTGTACGCTTTTGTCGCACTATCAATTTTAATGGACCATCACCGCAGACTTCAGCGCAGTCTGCTTCATTGTTTGGATGAGCGAACGTGCTTTGGTATAGCCTGTCGCTACTTGGGTCCGGTCGGCTATACTTCTTCCTAAGTCTCGGTTTCTTGTCCAGGATGCTATTGATAACCTCTTCAAGTTGATGTCCATAGAGCTCATACTGCGCCTCAAGTGCATTTACCGCCATCCTCAGTACTGGAGGAGACTGGTTCAAGAACCCTGTCGATTGGAACCTTTGATCTTGCATCGTTTTGCCGAAGTCGTACTGGAATACCCCACCATTCCCACCTCGTGGGGCACTAACTACGATATCGCCTAGACGGATATCATGCTTTGGGCTTGGCGCACCACCGCCAACGCCGACCAGTAGACCGACCCTAATATTCGGAAAGCTACGTAGCATGTTTGTTACTACACTTGCTGTGGAAGGTATGTCGTACTCCTTGTCGAGCATGGCAGCTACAACGATGTAGTGTTTCCTGATCCTGCCCAACACGTACTGGTTACTGTCGTATAGGGATATGTTATGTGGCCCTTTGTACACTTCGTCAAGAAAGGTTTGCGCGACATCGTACTCCATTGGTATGGCGCAAATCCAGCCAACGGTGTAGTTCATAATATCAGACATGCTGCCGAGTGGAGTGTTGTTAATCTGGTGGTTGTGGACGGATGGGAATGGTTATGCTGAGGTCATTACTCGTGGATGTATAAACAGGTAAAATCGCCGGATTCTGAAGATAATATGAGCAGAGCTTTGTAAAATGAACGGAAGTGAGGTATATAGAGCTGATTGCAGACCGTAGCTAATAGTTATACCTCAACCAGCAAGGCAATAAGACACAAAGCAACAGCCACGAGCAGCGATATTATCCGAGAGGGCGGCCAGCTCGTAGAGACCAGACCATTGTGAGATGGCGAATCCTGTACGTGTTTCAGAGAGTCAAGTTGGTTGACCAAAGAGAGAAGCATGGCCAAGATTGAGCGGGGATCGCAAGGCTGCGGTGCGGAGCTGAGGTCGGTCTGCCTGCCAAGACTCGGCACAGCCCCAGGCCTAAAGCTTTACGATTTTTGATTGGGGGAAAGAGTAATCCCTGCAAGCGATAAACTCTAAGAACATCGGTTGGGTAGACTTCGAAGAGAATACAGGAATAGGGTGGTTTCATTTAATGGGTCGCTTAACCTCAAGACAAGCCGGAACAACCTTCCGACCCCTCTGTATTGCTTTCATCTCCTTAATAAGATTAGAGCTAACAAAGCCCGGGCAGGTTCTCTCTATACCACGGCCATAGGACGTCAAGTGACCATTTTCGCAGGCGTCGCAGACCAGCCAAGACCTGAAGGACGCCAATAACAGAGCTAGTATTCCCAAACTCCACACTACAAAGGACAGTCTACCTCAAGTTAGCATCATCCTATTAAAGTAACTGTCACAACATACCGTTACACCTTGGGACCTCGTCGTGATAACAAGTGACCACAGATGACCCTGTACTACAACACCCGGTATGAACTCTAGCTTGCTTGTAGCCGCCGAGCCAGCCCTGGCCAGTAAGAACTCCCACATCGCAGCGTACCAAACCCCCATCTGCTGATGTCCTTTTGCCGTATTTCCAGCGTAACGCTTAGTTTCAATGGCAACAGCAAATGGGTACTGTTGCAGCAGTTTGTCGGTCGTCCAGTTGAAGCAGGGCGCTGTGACGTCGGATGTTTCATTGAGCGCAGGATTACTTTCCGGTACGAAGTGTAGAACGTAATCGACCCGGCTTGCGGTTTCCGGGAATTTATGATATGTTGAGTCGACGTTGGTCGTCGTGCTAGAGGTCGACGTCAGTGGTGGACGAGCTGTGCGTGAAGTTCAAGCATACCAAGAGATGAATTCAACAAGTTCCTGGTTTTCGCCGCTGTACATATCGTGAGTAAATAGCTGCAGCAGCGGAGTGTGGACCGTATTGTTCCACGCCGACTCATCGCTGAGAAGGTTGGTGCATTTGTTAGACCAGTCAACGATGTGCAAAGCACTACGAAGGACCTCCCTAGGTGACGCCCAATCCAGCGACTCGCTAGTATCCTTGATAGTACTGGCATCGTCAAAGAACATAAAGTCATGCAGCTCATCAAGTGGCGCAGTATTTGTGACATGCTGAGTTAGATCGGCCTTGATGCTTTGCGGGATAACGTAACAGCATCTGGATATGTTATTGATGTCTCGGATTAATACAGAAAGGGATAGAGGTAAAGATTGTGGTGGCGCTTTTGTGCTGATTGTGTTTTTGATTAATCTCTGGCCGTCTTCTCCGTATAAAGGGAATAGTTTGGTTGGTGATTGTGACCGTCTTGAACGTTTGCTGTCGCGTGATGCCATGGAGGCATCACTTCGTGAGACGATACTCGAGGTATCACTTTGCGAGACAACACTCGAGGCACTGCTTCTCAACTCTGGAGGATTGTCTAATGGATGCCTCGATGTGCTTCTGGTCTCAGCCCGTGGTGTCTCTTCATTGTCATCGCCGTGAGCTCGCTTCTTGGCCAGCGTTGATGGTAGCATCTCTGATGATGTGGACCTTGGCGGCGATACGGGATAACGACGTTTTCGGGGATTCCTAGGTTGGAAAGATGGTCGGCATTTTAGTGTTCGGTCGCCTAATGAGCTGTCTTGTTGCAAGGATTGTTTAGAACAAGACAGAATAAGATGATCAAGCCAGTCATCAATTGAGTTGAAGCCCATCAGTGTCGCTGAATACAAAGCTGGTAGTTTGGATAATCGCTCCGCCGATTGACAAGGATAGATGAAGACGTCGGTAAATGAAAGATAAGTGGATAGATTAATGGATTGACAAAGATGTGATGTGGATGAAAGGGTAAAAACAAATGAAACCCCGCTATTATTTTGCGCGCGTAATCGGTATATGGTTGGCGAGGTAATGTAGTTAGGTAAGCATACTAATCCTAATTGGTCATCACTTTTCATAACAGCCTACCCTACACCTCACACTCAAGATCGACAAGACAGTCCTTGCGCCGGTCTGCATCACGAAATGAGAGATACTCTGGGTACATGTAGAAACTCTATATATCAAAATCTTGATTCAATCATGAAGCGTTTTCAGGTCAAGATGCTTTATTAATAGCTGTCGAGCTAAAGGTTCTATCTAGTGCTAAGGAATGTAGAGTATTTACAGTATGATGTGGGTACAAGAGAGTGTCGTAGTGAACATGTATCTCTTGGACCGATTTGGGATTGTTTGGTCCGTACCTGATTGGTCAGGTTGGCCAGGACCGATATTGGACGTCGTCGGTCCAGCTATGATTGGCTGTTGAGTCTGGGACCAAGATGGGCGTTTTTGGTCCTAGTCTGACTGGTGATGACGTAAGGGAAAATGTGGGTACGTGCAGAACGGTCAATCTGGGTCGTAACATTCAGCATTAGCTACAGGTGACACGGTAAGCGCGAGTAAGCTGACGGATAAAATGCACTACTCCAAAAACGGAAATATAACGCTTGATTGAGAGTCCAATCTTCGCAACATTATATGACATCCCATGACTGTACTGTAACGTTAATTGGAATTAAACAAAAGTTGGTTTGGAATGCTACTTCAAACCCTTCTAGAAGAGATCGTAATCTAATTTGGCCGAAAAAGGTACTGGTGGTTTTGAATCCCAAGACGAATTTGCCTACTGAATTAGATTGATGTGAGAATGTTCAACGCATCGGTAGATATTTTCAAAGCTATAGGCATATTGTTGGATTGCTGGCCTACATCGGTATCGAACGATTATGACGTTTTTACCCCGCACCCCATTTTTAAATCCCGCAATAAACAAATATCGCTACTTGGCTGAACAACCGTACAGTGAATATGACATTTATCTCTATTCATTTTTATTTTAAGTGCAAGTCAAAGTCGCACATCGTTCTATTATCATTTACGATCCATCTCCCTCATATAACTACGATCATGACCTTTGCACTATGAACCCACAACACGACAGAGCATTTACAGATTTAAAATATTATTTTAGCGAACTATGTCTCGCAGATAAAGAATCAGCTGCGGAAAGAGTTTTGAGCATCGTGAGAGATCTAGGATGGGATTATGAGCGTGTTGAAAGAAATAGACCTGCGATGATCGACGATAGTATATGTATAGGAACGGGGAAATCGATGCTCCTGGTACATTTGGGCAGCGGTTTAGGGTATCTTACTGATGCAGCTCGGGAGTTAGGGCGCTTAGGTTTTTGGGCACAAAGAAACGACTGCGAGAGGGTAATTCATGACAGCAAAGAGATTTCTAGGGGCTAAGGTACTACGAATAGTATAAAAGCTTGGTTTTGACGTTTGTGAGTGGAGAAAGTTAGGAAGTTATAATTGACATCACTATGGGGGTTGTTACAACCAAAACTGACTCTTTCACAAGTACCCAACTGAAATCCTTACATCATCACAAATCATGTCAATCGTAGAACGTCCAACCCTGGCCTTAGTCTAGATAGTAGCTAATTACGGCCAAACCAATGAACGTCCAACAACGGACGATTCACGCTCACCCCGAGGTACGTACCGTGGGCAGCCAGCCAACTCACGGTCGTGAGCCCAACCCAAGTATATATACATTCGTTTAGCACTGGATAGAACCTCAGCTCGACAGCTATCGACAAAACGTCTGTACCTGAATATGTCTACCCCGCTCTATTGACGAGATGTAGCTCCTCGAGCTACGTTCAGGAACTATCTGGCGGTCGGTTAGGATCTTCTGCGATAACGTATCGCCATGTGACTAAGATCCACTTGGCATGTCGGTTCAGGGTAACCGGGTTTGGTCTTGCGCTGTGACACGACGGATATAAAAATTCGCTTGGTACCACGTTTAGACCAATAAGATTCGAACTCAATATCCCAGGTCGCATTCCTCTCTAAACCCTGTTGTGACAATGCTTTGGCATATTTTAAGCGCTAGATGCTATGTTATCCTTCGGGCTATGATTGATCCAGCCGTGACCCCGCTTTTTTGGCTCAAGCTCAATGACTGTTGATGTCAGGCTATCTTGTTATTTTGGCCTTTGTCTTTATCTAAATATCCGAAAGTTGAGTTCAGTGCTACCTATCCGCAAAGCTACTATCGATAACCCATGCCAACCGGCTACGCAAGCGAAACATTACCTGGTTTCTACCCGTGAATTGAAATACAATACGTCCGTGGCTCGCGATCTCTCCAACGTCACCGAAAATTGTTCATGTTAATGTCGTTGATCGGGCTGTAGCAGACAGACCTGGATCCTATACCTGCGAAAAATAGTCAATACAGCCTCTAAGATCGGTTGAGTAACTTCGAATGACCAAGTTGCACAAGATAAAACATTCCCGACCACGCAACATATTGCTTGAGTACTTTGTTGATCTACAACTCTGATACACACGTCTTTTAAACAATGGAGCGCGTATGTAAGAAAGCGTAAGTCTACGAGAAAAGAATGAAGAAGGCTGTACTGACTAGCATTCAATAGTATTGCGACATCAAAACCATTCACATTTCTGATCGGCCCTGATCAAATAGAATATACCATTCACTCCGCTCTTGTTGCGCACCATTCGTCAGTTCTCTCAGCGATGGTAAATGGATTGTTCCGAGAATCATCAGAATATTCTGTCAAGTGGGACGATATAGACGAGATAGTCTTTAACAGCTTCTGGCAATTCGTTTATACAGGAGGCTACGACAATCCAGAGCCGTTGCCGCCCACGGTAGTAACCCTCGAAAAAGAAGAACCAAAACCAGACGATTTTGAGCAGACCCATGCAGTGTCCGTTTTGGATGAACCTGCTGCGGAACCAGATTCTATTCCAGAAGCGCCCCCTGACGACATCTCCTCTCCTCCTGCAGCAGAAGAAACGAAGACGGAGACGGCAGCTGCCCGTAAAACATCACTGTGGATAGATTTTCTCTTTTCTTGGGATCACCCTAGTGAGCCTGTCGAATTCGACGTTAGATTGAGAGATTGTGCAAACCCATTAGTACACCATGCTAAGGTCTATACATTAGCTGACCGTTACGCGGTTACAAGACTCATGGAGATTTCTCACACAAAGCTTCATCAAAGTCTAACGGTTCTTCCTATAAGTAAGGAGGCCAGTAGTGATGTGGTAGAGCTGGTACGCTATGCATTCGAAGAACTGGTGCCGGATCGCCTAAGGAACCTGGTCGTACACTATATTGCTTGCGTTGTTGAGCATCTGTGGAACATTGAGGAATTTAAAGAGCTTGTAGAAAAGCATGGTTCTTTATCGAGAGCTCTTATAGGTACTATGCTGCTTAGACTTGACTGAAATTATACGTCTTGCGAATTAGTCCAATATGGATTAACGGGTCTGAATAAATGCATCTTGAGTCCTTATATACATCTCTATTGCCATTCCTAATCTTGACGAAAGGGGAGCCTCTAATCCTACTATTCTATTCTCAATTGTTGTATACTCCTAATTGTCGCGTTACCCTGTCCACTTCGTATGTATATGTCTATCTCTGGTCTATTCCTAGACAATAACCGAGTCTATGCGCAACCGTCAACCACCGAAATACTACAGCTCAGAAAATGAAAGCTCAATGGGAAACCATTCAGGCACTTGGATCATATCTTCGTATCCTTTTGGGCTAAATCGTCAGGGACAAAGTAGTCCATTGGGCTTTGGGGGGTTTCCGAATAACAAAGCAGAGGTACCCGGAAGACTTGTGCAACACAACTGTCCTATAAAGGGTCTAATCGATCCTCTGTTGCAGGCCGCAGAAACTAGTGCGAAAGGTTTGAACCTAGCTGAGTATTCTCATTGCTAGTTCTGGAGCTGCGATATGTATGAGCTTAAGTGGGGTTTTTACTTGGTTGATGAGCTCACTTCTGGAGAATACTGAGGTTGTTACAAAGGTTTCAAGCGTTCGTCTTTAGGCGCAAAGCACAACTCACAGTTCTGTGAACTATTCCAGCCGCCTTTTAGTCGGCGATCGTGGAGTCTCTAGTCGATGGAGGTGAGGAGATGTGAGAATTTAGTTGCGCTTGCTTGGTGGCTACAAGTCTTTCGTCAGTGGCTGATGCGGTTGGGAGCATACTGCACACCAAGATATGGTGATAAATTGACTCACACACCTAGCACAGCGGGCTACGCTATCTTTGTTCTTCTTTTTATTGCCAATCTACTCTCGAAGGCCGGATTAACCTTTATCCACGTAGTCGGACACGACTACCCCGCCTTTGGAGGCTCACCAGATGATTAACTATACATCTCTCATTTTTTATTCACATTTTTAGGACCAGGCCATCATCGCACAATCCCAAAAGCCGGCCTGGCTAATGAATCATCCTTCTTCTTATCCGGGTGCTCATCTTCTAGAAACGTCTCATTATGGATAGTGAATCTTTGATGCTGGCTCTCCTGCTCCAACAGCAGGATTTGAATCTCTGTGAGCGGTCCAGCAAGGGTAAGCAGCGGGCGGGCGAACTCACGGATTCGGACTTGGCCATAGAAATATGTCGCCATGAGGTACAATCAATGGTAACTCAAGTCTCTGATCGGGTATTAGCCAAGAGTATCGCTAGGGCTGTTGACACAGATGCCCGTGTTATCAGAGAAGCCCAACTGGCAGAAGACCAGGCTGCCAGGGATCGTAAATTCGCTATTAGTCTTTCCTCCAACCCCAATGCTCGAGCTGGTCCAGTCGCTTCCAAGGGCAAGAAACAAGAAGAATTTGTCCATGAAGTGGAAGATGATTTGATCGACATCTTGAAGTCAATGAACCTGGCAAATGATCAGAGTCTGGAACAGGCCAAGTACTTCATCAGGCTGGGCAGCTTCACGCAAGCCGCCTCCAACACGACAATGCATCGCCTGCATTGACCGATTTTCCCCTCTCGCCCTCTTTCGCTCAATGTGCTCGCATGAATACTGCCGCGGATGCCTGGTCGCGCTTGTTACTCATCGCTTCAAGACGAAACATTGTTCCCTCCTCGATGCTGTGGGCAAAACATTCCCGTCCAGCAGGGTCGGTGGTTTTCATCCGAGCTCGTCGGTCTGTTCCAAGCTAAGAAGTTGGAGTTTGACACTCCGAATCGGACCTACTGCAGCAAGCCAACTTGTTCGACATTTGTTCCTCCTGCATTTATTGCAGGAGATACAGCAACGTGTCCAAGGTGAGCTAGACGTGTTGTTTGGGGACAAGCATCATGGCAAAGGCTAGTCATCCCACTTATACTTAGACGTCTCCCAGGTGTACCCGAAAGACCTGCATCCATTGCAAGGGTAGGCATCATACCGGCATCTGCCCGAACGATAGTGCATCGCAACAAATTTTGCAACTTGCGACAGAGAATGGGTGGCAGCGGTGTTATTCCTGCCATAGGCTTGTTGAGCTGGAAATTGGGTGCAACCATATGAGTCAGTATTTAAAACGCATGGATATGTTCTAATAGTCCTGACGCAACGAGCAGCTTGTATCTGCAGAGCCCAATTCTGCTATGTCTGTGGTGAACGCTGGAAGACATGTGCATGCCCTCAATGGCAAGAAGAGCGGCTGATGAGGAGAGCCCACGATATCGTCAACAGAGATGATAACGCGAATCTCATGGATGCAGGAGTACGACGGGCTCGGGTTGAACGGGAGAGGGCCAATCTAATGGCGAATCATGAATGCACCCATGACAGCTGGAAAAGTCGTCAGGGTCCTCGTCAATATGAGGAATGTTACGATGTCCTTCCGGTGTTCATCTACGAGTGCCGTCAGTGTCACACTATGGCTTGTAGGAGGTGCAGATACAATCGTCTCTAACGAAAAGCCTGTGCTAAAGCTGGCTACTAGTCTTTCAGTATAAAATCAATTGTTGTACAGTTAATTGATTTAGTTTACCCCGTGTTACAGAGGGTAGGATTAATTTTTGACAAGGGGTAGACTTGAATTTTGAAAAATGGACTTTCATCCTCATTCTCATCACCCATCCTACCTTGAAAGCGATCTCCCGACGGCTCTGGAGCCTCGAGCTCAGCAGCCAGCAACGAAGATTATGACAAGTACAACGAACCGTATCCTCACAACGGTCTATTGCCAGGTCAAGTGCTCTCATGATGCATGAGATCTTCTGTTCGTCCTCTGTTGGGCTTACAAGGTTCGGTGCATCTTCCGAACTGCCCTGTCCCAAGGTATAGTCTGCGTCGAGGGAGTGGCGATCGGGTAATCTGATCAACGCTTGCAGGACGTCTCGTGGGGACCCCCGGTAGATAGAAAGCCATTTTGTTCTGTCTAGCCACAAGCTTGTAGCGGCAAATGTATAGGTGCCTGTATTATTGACGGCTGATCGAGGTTGATTCTTGTGTGCAGTGTAGTAGGCGTATAATGTTACCAGTGATTTCTACCGTGGGAAATAAAGGACGAACATGCTGGACGGCGATTGGTCAAAACAAGAAACGCAGTGCGTTTCTGCTGATAATTCTTCAGTAGGTCTTCGTTGAAACATCAATATGAGCCTACTACAGATTGTCCGCATGTTTGAAGTCCGATGTGACAACTCTGCTTTTGCTCTCAGATCTCTATTATTTCTTCAATCTCACATAATCATATATCTTTTGTAGGTAATAGAGGAACTGTAAGCTATGATAAGACTCTATAGGCAGCTAAGACAGACAGTTGGCTCACAGTAATTGCCTTTGTGACGTTCTTGATTAGCATCTTAATGCCGCTGCCTCCTGAGATCCTAAGTATCAGATAAAGCCTTTCTGCAATGCGGGCCACTAGGAGCTTGTCCCAAACTGAGAATCATTCAAGCTCGACATATGCATCTTCAGCATATTTACAAAACTCACAAGCTTTTCCTTGAACTCAGAGGCAGAACCATCTAGTATATCTGCGCCTACATGTCTGTCGACAAAATTGACGAATCGTAAGCGAGCTTTCCGTTCCAGTTCTCGGTCTTGCTTTTGTGCTCGTGACCTGGTCATGATAGGGAGGGTCGAGAAATAATCTAGATCTTTCGTTTCGGTCCAATTGTAAATAGTAGGATCGCCTAATAATTGGCAGCTTTTGTCTGCAATGTACTTGTTAAATGGAACCAGAATCTCTCGGAATCCATATTGACAGCCTGTTGTGTCGATAATCCACGACTCCATGGTGTATAGTAGTTCAACCTTGATCAATATGTGCGGGCAGTCCTTCAAATCAGGACCAGGAAGTAGCTTCGGCTGAAGTAGAGGCTTCCCGATGCGCATATCCAATACCTCTATAGTTGAACAACTTCCTGTCGGGTGTAAGAAACATTTCGCACTACTTATAGTGAATACTCTAGAGTGCTCACCTGCAAGAAGTTTTCGTGTTAGACGACCTAACAACGCCATTGCCGTTGTGCATTGATTGATCGTGAGAGCTGCTTCTTTATGCTGGACATTGGTGGCCAGATGGTTCGGGAAGGGTCCCCGCTTGACATGAGCGGTAACGGATCTCTGTTTTTGATACAGATAGAGCATCCCGTTCTTTTCTTCGATTTTTGTGAGATCAATGTCATACAAGATATCCCGATACGTCAACAAAGCTCTTTGAAGTATGTTGGCTGCACGCAATAGTTTCTTTCGTCTCTTCATAATGCGGCAATGCGATTTATGGTCAGGCCAGTCCTTTGTTTGACAGTTGCGACCACAGTAGACAATTGGCATGGCATCACCAAGATGATAATCTGGTGCTCCCATGCATCCAACGCAACGCATAGTCGCCTGAATTCCACAGTAGGCGCATTCTGCTGGGTCAATTTCCATGCTGAAAAGGTACAATCGTCGCTCTGACAAGATTGAAGATCAAAGTAGAGTAGGTCGGCATAAAGGGCCATTGACTGAATCTAGAATGTGAATAGTGAACCCTCGAGTCTCGCTTGTGCTTGCGTCTGTAGGGTATAGGATGGTAGGCCTCCCGCATGTGGTGAGGCCTCCTTCGCATATTCGACTGTGAACACGCAACTAGTCATCATCACTGTGAGACAGGGTATACGTCTTGGCTTGCAGTCGGTGATTCACGTGGTCAAGTATTATTGGCCAGATGTTACGAGGAGACAAAGTGTAGCGGATGCCTGACGCCGAGTCTATAGTCCTAGTTGTATGTTGGCTGCGTCTCGATGACCGGAATGCCTGATTCTCACAATTATGCTAGCCAAAGGACGGAACTTTCTAGTTGGTGATGCGGCACTTTTGGTCATATACCTAGCAGCTATAAATCATTGCTTTCCGTATGACGCATAAACTGGAGTCAAAAACTGAATTTTCTAGCTCATCTATTATAACCTACAATTGTTAAACTTTTCATTTAAATCATGATACACGGGTCTAATGCTTTCCAGGTCTCCAATAATATTATCGAGCTGTCCACTCATTTCGCGCATAGACTATTTTATCGTCCAATGTCCAAAATCTGGTTCTCGCTCCCGGGCCAACACACCCCCCGATATGTTTCTGGTGTAACAGCCCCAGCCAATGAAAAAACAACTAGATGTTCGAACCGCCACGGGAATGCAGGCCGTCCGTACGACAAGTGTACGAACTGCGGGAAGTTCTTGGGTTTTGCAGATGAATGAGGCAACATCCCTAACAATCCACTGTGTCACTGCGGCCAATCCAGCAAAGCTTAGGTGACTGGTTAGAATAGTAGAAATCCTGGTGGCTTGCATTTTGTGTTTAGACTGGGCACCTGCGACTACTATACTGTAGGGAGGAATCGGAATAATGAACAGATCAGGCTTTGCGGGGACATGGTGGAGCAATTTGCAAACCTGAAGCTTATCTAGGTGCATTACACATTCACCAAATCCGCAATGTTCCACGCTTTTTATCCTACTCAAGGTCTCACCGGGGCAAGCGGATCTAGACTAAAAGAGTTTAATTAATATTGAGGGGCGTAGCTAGATGAGCTGCTTATCTTGCCTTTCCAGATTCCCCACTCTTGACTCTTGGCATTCGGTCAGGTTATGACCAATGCCTCATAGTCGAGCTTATTGTCTCTCAGTCATGCATGTCTTATTACCCCGCTTTACTCAGCGCTCAATCATCAACGGAATGGACATCTTCCGAGCCTCATACAGCATAAAGCAGTGATGAATACAATGGTCCGGATAACCGTGACCGGTTGTTCTGCTGTTTGCTATCTGTGAAGGGTAAAACTATGCAACTGTTTCCATTTTGACTCATGTCGACAGGGCCATGCAGCCAACAGTTATGTTCTAATGTGATATCACAGTGGGTCGTTGCTTTCCTCAACAAGAAGAAAAGGAGACAAGGTGGAAAGCACATTTAACCTATGCAAGAAATGGCAATTATATAGGCCAGCATCAATTGTTTTTCGTAAGCATAATAAATTGTAGTTTCTTTTCATCGTAGTTTTAATTGTATCCTACTGCGCCTCGCTTCTCATCTTTTCTCATATCATATCTTCGCCCAGGATGACATGCTTCTGTTCGTCCGGTGAAGCTGACATGCCGCATCGAGCGTCGTTCAGTCTTTCTGCATTCGAGCCAATAACAGCTTGCAGGTAGGGAGGCCTCGTTATGGACACCGCCTTTTCTGAATCATTGGCCACCCCAATTAGAGAATCACTCAATCGTTTAATTCTCATCACATCATCAGCAGGCTCTGCCGTCCGAACTTTGGTTTATTGGCCCACCTGGAGTCAGGCGGTTGTATCACAATAATCAAGGAAGCAAAACTTACCCTAAACCTAGTTTGCCTCTTGGATCCAGAGACGGAAGTCTATAGCGCCTAAGACTTTTTAGTTTACAATTCCCTCTTTGCACTGGTACGGACATCTGGCGATTGCAAATGTTAGTGGCATGCACGAAGCATCAAATCGTGAATCAGGACCTAATACGATAGGTAGTTAGTACAGTAATGGTAGTAATGGCAGTACTAGCAAGGCAGTTTGTTGGCTGACATGAATATAAACGCGGATTAACTGCAGAGTGATCGGACGTGATCTTATGTCAGCTATGCGGGGTTTGGACTACTGCAACCCAAAGCTGGATCCGACCACCTCATAGCAGCTCGTCCGTGCCTTTGTATCACTGGGCCAGCCTTCACTAGATAAAGTCAACATAATTAGTAATAACCATACATCCTGGCACTTTGCCAGCAGTCTCCAGTATGCAGGGCAACTCTTCCCTCTACCAGGACTTGACAGATGCCATCTGCCTCCTGGCGTCACTTACCCGAGTTGCCCCAACCTCACATCCGGTCAGCAACCCCATCGACACAGGCAGTGAAAGCTTAGGATGCCAAGAAACGGTGGATGTCGACCTTTCTCAAGATGATCCGGTCGATCCAGAAGCGGGAAAGTTGGGAGACCACTTCGAGGCTGACAGCGAAGATGATGGTCTCCGGAGACTCAAAGATGTGCTGGTGGACCGTCTGGCAGAGATACTGGCTAGGTTCAAGTCTCCCCCCAAATTAGGAAACCAAGATGCAAAGCATGTATCGAGTGTTATCCTGATTGAACACACCGGAAACGATAGCATCACTTTTATCTGCGCCAAAAATAATGGCCTTGATGAGCAAGATAAAGAGGACTTCCTGCCTAAATGGAAGAATTTGATGGAAAAGGCTTCGCAATCAGGTATGGGTGTATCTACTCCTATGTCCAGGGTCCATTATCTCACTTAGACAACAGATGCCTCCACGGCCGACGCCAACTTTAATGATATGACGAGTTTGGTGATTCGCCAGCAAAGGCAGCGCATTGATTACTATCTAAATGCTATAGGACAGGCCTTGAAAGCAACTCAAGCTGATGGACATGATGAATCATTTCGCGACGGCACCTATAACAGTGTGCCTGGTGACTCGACTGTGGCGGGAGTACCCGAATGGATTGACGATCACGGTCTACAATATTGCTTTCATCACGATGACTCTCCGGTGCCTGAAGCAAATTCGGCTGTCGCATGTAGCTTGTCTGATGACAGCAATATCGCCACTCAAATAGACAAAGTCTTTTCCTTGGCTCAGCAATTAAGCGATAGGCCAGTGTGTTCCGAAACAAGCTGGAATAACGACCTGGAATGTCTCATGCGAAACACGCTCAGCCTTTGGAGAACGAACCATGGCCAAGTTGCCCTGAGCTCTCACATCAGACGATATTTCAAGATGCGTTGTGCACAGGGGAAGGTATTCCATGATTCTGTACTCTTTCTCGCCCGCATGTTCTATAGTGTGGAAGTGTTTCTGGAAGCGGCACGAAAGATAAAGGGCTCCCGTTCTATCAACTACATCACTGTGCCATATCACGTCCAACCTGAAGGAGACTGTGTAAAGCATGCCGACTCAGTTTTGAAAGTATTGGAAAGGCTTGGATTTCCAGTACAACTCATTCCTCGTCGCACGCTTACAAGAATTGAGAGGAACCTACCGATTCTTCTCAAACAGAACCGACACGCTCAACATATACATGCCGAACTCCAGGCGTTGTACCATCTCAACATCCACTTCCCCGATGAGCTTTGAACTTTTACCGTCCATCCATATGTTGGATGCAGCAAGCGCTGCTGTTTTCTTTGCAATGCGTTCATCAAATCTGTCTATCCCAGTATGAGAGTCCGAGGTAGCCATAATGCAATAATACATCGATGGAAGCCGCAACGCTACTTCACAACAGCCGCACAAAAGGACAAGTTTGAGCTCGGAGTATAGAGAATGTTATAAATACTCAAGGCTATCTTGAAAAAGGCATTCTCGGCCGCACGTTTGCAACAGGAACAGCCTCTGGCTCAGTCTTCCCACGGTTTGTCGTCGATCCTAAGGGAAGAACTCGCAAAGATGGAGCCAACACATATAGAGATCAAGTAAGTGTTTATATGCAAGGAAACTGTGAAAGGTTCTGACTGGTTGATAGACGAATGATGACCTTTTCGCACAACTCTGTTGATGATGGCTTCTTGATTACACCGGACCACGAAAAGCCGGGTTCTGTGACTGTTTGTAGCGGTCGGTGGAGTTCATAGAGGGTTATGACAGCGGGTGACGCAGAAATTCTGCAGATCAACTTCTTACGAGAGAAAGAGGGCCTTGAAAGCATCGAAGCTATGCCACCATTGGAGGCATATAGGCCAAGCGCTTGCTTCTGCAAATACCGAACGGCCCTCTTCCGTTGCGCTGCTTGCTACAAGGCCTACTGCGGAATAACGTGCCAAAAGAGGGACTGGAAGTTTCATGTTTTTACTTGCAGGATCCAAGGCCGTCCTAACTCTGTCGACTATCTGAGGTTTGCTTTACGCCGATATGCGCCGACAAACAAACAAGTCCCTAACACAATACTGGTGAAGCAGCTTTTTGCTGATGATGACCTTTGCTACACATTTGGCTTCAGTAAATGTTTGAGTAATGCAGAGGTTAACCACTTGGCCTATGTTTTCAAGCAGGCTCTCCACCGTTACAGCTCAAAGGCCATACAGGAATGGGTGGATAGCCAGTGTCTCCACCAGCACCTGCACCAATTTGTGTTGTGGCAATACACAAGATGCGAAGGGCAAACAAACCATACTTTCCAATGGTATTTGGAGGAGGGAACGCTCAATCGGTTCCAGGAGCCATCTGTGAATGGCTCATATCTACATCAGCAATACTCTCTTCTATTCACGAAAACAATGCTCGCTCTGCCCCAGCCGGTAGCAGAATGGCAGAAGCTACCGCTAAAGCAGGCCATTGTCGTCCAGTTATACGCAAAACTGTTTCAAGCTTTTAACAATATACCCACCCCACTTGACCAGGAATGGCTCGCTTTTGGATTTTGCCATTGCAGAACGGACTTACAACGTCAGCAGCTGCGTACTGCGTACTTGCAATTAATCGCTACACAAGTGCCTCTCGAGCAGATTGCGAGCTGCCTTGGCCCACAGGAGCTAACTCGTCTTATGGAAAGCAAAAATGTTGACGTTTCGGCTCTGTTGGCTGAAGGTGTATCTCTTGGCCCACCCGGTCAACACGAGGTTGCTACATATCGTCTCGTTGCCGAGGTCCACCACGCCTTGTCCGGGCGATTCTGCCCTCGTTTTAGGCGTCGCGAATGTTCTAGAGGCCTTGAATTCTTCAAGAACGAGTCGAATATTTCGATCGAGTCCGAAATACTATTCGGTTTTCATGGGACAGAAGCGTGGGAGCGCTGGCAGCTGCTTAACTTTTACGCTTATTTGTTTTCCCTCCCTGCCTTTGACATTCGAGAGATGCAAGCAGCCACTGAAAAGAGATGGAGCTTGGATCAAGCTTTCGTCCCGACACGGATTTAGATGCATTCTTTTACGTATTTTGTGGGCAGAGGCGAATAAAAAATGGTTCAAAAGCCCTAAATCATTTGAATATTTTCTTTTCTATCGTGGGATATAAGCATTTCTAGATGCATTGTTGTGGTTGAATTTTGGCAAAATAAAATGCCTCTGTCAATTGCGCGCGCGAATTCCACTAATACCTCCCAGGACGCAAGCCTAGGAGGAGCCGGATTCGCACGTCCTATGTGGGTCCGCCGTACAAAAATGGCCAGTTTACTAGCAGCCTTACAAAACTTCTGAGGTCTATAAGTGAGAGGCTCCAAATATTTATCACCTGTCACCCTAACCGGGACCTCTTTTTGATGTTCTTTGACTGCAATGTAATAGACAAGCCCAACCCTAACACCTCAGTGTAATTCAATACTCATCCTGTCTTATCCTTAATGCTGAGAGTCAGACTAGCACCGACCAGCCGAAACCGAAGCAACATGAATTTAGCCTGAAACAGATGTCAACGATGAAGCCAACGACGCCGAACGCTGGTCTGTACATTGTTAGTAGTTTTCACTGGGAGTAGTGGACTTGTTGCATACCACGGAGGACCCCCATCGTCTGCGTACCCCATATCATATCCTGCCAATTGCTTCTGATAGTAATATTCAGCCTCTCCCTCCTGCTCCCGTTCCCGTTCGCGCCGGCTCCATACGTTACTCATATAATCATGGTAGTCATCTTCATTGTCGAACTCGATCATGCCATCAGGATCGGTCCAGACCTCTTTCACCGGCGGGACCTTGGTGATATGGACTTTCCATCCATATTCACGTAGCTTCGCCGTTAGACATCCATTTGGATGATTCCAGTCGCCGACACTACCAAGGTCCTCCGATTCGTCATCGCTCTCCTCCACTGATTCCCCGCCGTACCATCTCACATTGACTATGACGTGTCGCAGTAGCGGAAGAGCCTTAAGCCGCAAGTCGATTGAATCCAACAACACTGTTGAGACGGGCAGGCCACTGGTGAATGGAAGAGATACCTTTAACGTGGTTATGCTGATACAGCCATCTCGTATGAGGTTCAGGTCCCTGAGATAGTCTCCATCAAGCTGAGTATCCAACAACGTAGATCGATTAGGAAGCGTGATACAGACGTGGTGAACATGCTTTGCTAGAAGTCCGATCTTCCTAAGGAACAAGGCGAGAGTGGTTCCTGTGGCGTATCCTGTCGTCGCTTCGTCCTCCTCTGGAAAGTGGAAACAATTGTCGGAGTAAAGAAGAGAGACAGATTCGTCATAAACTCGCTTGCTAGTGCGAAGAAGGGCAGGACACAGGTCAATGCTTTTTTCCAACCGCAGACGTGCCGGTAATGGGTATTCCCGCTTCTCGAGGTTGATGGGCGCAGGGTGGACGAGGAGCTGTGAATAAATCTTAAGCCTAATCTCTGTCGGAAAAACGAAGAAGTCCATTTTCAAAGTGTTCAAATAGGTCGCAGGTTTGACTTTTGGGCACTGAGTATGGAGATGGACTTCGTTTCGGTAGCGCCGGGAGATCGGGCGGGGTTTTCACATGTCGAAGCTGTCCAATACCCCCGGTTGGTACGGCACATGTTGGGGGCGAATGTCACTGTTGGCATTCCCGCTTGTGGAAAGTCGCCATTGCAGTGCAGTCGTGAATAGTGGGGCTCTCACAGAATATTGGTCATTAGAAGATATGGTATTCTAGCTTACAGATGTGAGACAAGACAGGAGAGGAGAGCATGTAGGAGGCCGACCCTACGTAGCGTGTCCGCCTTTTCTGATTGAGTCTGTTTTTCCCCACTCTGAGAGATCCTATGCGGGAGGCCGACCACGCATCATGTAATGACGTCAATAGAATCTGGGAAGTTTGTGGTTTTTAGACTCCCTCTTTCGTTAGTTATGTCCTGCGCTCTTTAGGGAAGACATAATATCTTATTGAACGAAAAGAAAATAATGAGGCATCTGCGACGCATTCAATCGGAGTCCTCCTTGGAGCCACATTCTACTCTTGAGGGTCGTCCAAAAGACTGGATCCGCAGTGGATCTAAACAGCACCAAGCACGACCGCATTTTCCAGCTTCGACTGCTCCTGCAAAATTGGGATGTTGTGAGACAATGGCCAACCAGAATAATGAGCTACAGAATCTTTTGCATGAGCAAGAAGAGCATATCCAAACCTTGCAGAATACTGTGAGGAAATTGATTGACAAAACCAATTTGCTGACGTCTAAGCTCAGCGACAGAATGAAGGAGTCCACCTCTCTGGAATTGAAAGCTGCCTCCTTGGATCACAAATTGGAAACTCTTCATAACGATCAAAGGAATATATCGCACACTATCAATGAGCTCCAAGTTAAAGTTTCTAAGCTTAGCTTGCTACCTGAGGTTACGCCCAGAGTCATCATCGTCATAAAAATGCTGGAAATTCTTAACCAAGCTTCTCAGCCTTTGAGTGGAAAGGGCACTTGTACTTCTTTGATATCTTTGGACAATCGTCGGGGTACAAATTTAAGAAGCGCACTTGACACTTTGCTGAGCACTGATGAGGCTCAAATACTGTTTTCCACCTTCGACAAGTGGTTTGGCATAAAGGCATTGCAGTCTATAGCCCTCGTCACTTGCTTTGTGTGTAGAAAAGCCAAGTTCAGACAAACTGCTGCTGTTGACGGGGCCACACCTGTCAACGAATTCACTACAACTAGCCTTACAATTTCATGCGACAAGGCAGTTTGCTCAGTATGCTATCTCAAGTCGGTTTCATACTCCTTAGAGCTGCTTCAGGAGACATGGTGGACAGCTCAAGGGTCAACTATTTCTATATTGTGTCCTTGTAGGAATCACTGTGACAGTATTCCCATGGATGATCGCCAAAAACTGATAAAGTTACTGCAAATGACGAATGACGACTGGCTCAAGATCAGAAAGATGAAAATGTAAGCTGGAAAACCCTTTGTTGAATCAGTATGATGACCATTACTCCACAGTTATGACACGGCTTTATACCTGATGAAGATTCTGAACAAAATCGAGCCGAAGTTGACGACTAGTGCCCGGCAGGTTGCCGCACGCATGCATCGAAAGATGATGGCTAACGGTTTCATGCACTATCCATTTGACATGGGCTATTGGGACCTGTACCACACTGAAACTGGCTCCCCATTACAGGCAAACTCCAAGTTTATTCAAGTCTATAATGTTGAGCATGGTGGGACAACGCTGTCAATCCCTGTTTTCACTCGGTTTCTGCGCGCTGAAAAGGAACCTGCTGATTGCGCAATTTGCGCTGAGTCTATCTGTGATGTTTCCTATGGTTCCATCGAAGAGTGGACGAAAGTCTGTGCTGAATTTAACGGAAACTGGATGTGGAGGGTCTTACTGTTTCCTCAGAAATTGAGTACACAATGCAACCATACAATCGACTTCTGCACGCGTTGCTTACAACGACACATCGGAGCCCAATTGGAACAATTTGGAAGAAGCGCGTGTGACAATATCACTTGTCCATCCGCAAGCTGCGAACGTTTACTAACGTATGAGGAATTGCAAATATACGCACAAGAAGACACATTTTCCAGGTAAAGCTTTTTTTCTTTTCTGCGTCAAATTGTAGGTAGTAAAACTGCTGACCCGTCGAGCAGATATGATGAGTACTTGAAACTCAAGGCTTTGAGCCAAATGCCATCTTTCATGTGGTGTTTATATGAAAAATGCTCCAGCGGTCAGATACATGACTTACTCTTGAACAGCCATGTCGTTTGCGCCGACTGCGAGTTTGAAATGTGTTTTACTCACCAAGTGAAGTGGCACGAGGGATTGTCATGCGAACAATTTGACAGTCTAAAGGAAACAGGAGATCCGGAGTTCCAACAGACTCAAGAGTGGATCAAGACCAATACTAAGCCATGCCCTGAATGTGATATTCAGGTGCAAAAGGGCAGTGGTTGTTTTCACATGACATGTCAGTCTACACTTCGACCTCAAACCGCTTAACTCTGTTTGTTAACATCAATTTCAGGCAGCTTGTGTCACCATGAGTTTTGTTGGGAGTGTCTTGCTAGCTGGAGAAATATCACGCCAGGATCTGGAGTTTATAACCGCTCGGCTCACAACGACGGATGCTATTTCAAGACCAGCGATCAAGAGCCTACGCAGGTAGCAGGAACTAATATTACCGCAACTGCATAAACATTTCAGTTCGTATCAAAGGATACTATATGGGTGGGCGCTTTTTAATGCAATACAAAATGGCTCCAAAAGAAGAAACATTCACTCACTACCCTTATCATCGTTTTACAGCGACGGGTATAGATGATGAAAGCCCCGAATAGTCAATGACGTGATATGAGTACTTACTTCTGTATATGCCTGGTATTAATGTGATAGGCGGCCACTATTTGAGCAACGGTTTGTTGCTCAAAATAAACTGCCTATGCCGAGACGATCCCTGCGCGGGATCAATCTCGAGAGATAGATTAGCTCTTGTCAAACTTGCTTGGCGACCCCTGACGGTGATGGCAGATGTCTTTGGCGCTAGCATCTATGTATTTGTCTCCAGGAGCCTCTTTACGTTCTGTAACAAGATCCGTTCATCTGATGGCATTAAAAAAGAGGACAACTTAAGGATCCTGGGGTTCAGATGGCTACAAACGGTAATCTGAACAGATGGCTACAAACGTCCATTCCAGAACTGCTCGGAATTTGCGTATCTCCGAGATGGCTTGTGGAGGAATTAGACAGTTTGACAGAAGGTGACGCTGATGCAGACACAACACTGATCAGCCGACAGTTTAATCGCCATGAACATCATGGGAGATAATGACAGCGATGATGATGATGATGATGAAAGCCGGGAGGAAGAGCATAAGTACAATGATTGACACAAACCAAAAATTCAAGAGGAAGTAATTCTGATTGCTTGATGAGAGGGGGACTTGATCACACATGCGATCGGGACTGGGGTCTGTATCGCTAATAAGTTAAGACGGAGCTTATAATGGAGAATTTGGAACTAGATCACATATGTGATAGTAGGGGCTCAACCACAGATGTAGTAGACAGACCCAACCCTAGCAGCCCAATATAAAAGGTGTTCGTGTTGGATATCGGAGTGCGGGGGATGATGATAAACTATTAGGTTGTACGTACTCTGCATAGCTGCCTTCCTGCCTTACTCTCGAGGCTCTGTACTGACAAACCAATCCGACCGCTTGTTCACAGGGGAGTAGTGAGATAACCTGCTACAGAGTCGCCAATACCGCAAGTGTGGCTTGCGGTCACATGAGCAATCTCATTCAACCAACATATACAGTACCTTCCCCGCTTCTCACCTGTTCAGATCATCCTCCTTCCTTCCTGCCCTCCCGCAACTCTCCCACTGCGTTTTCTGACAGCATCGATCGACCAACCGTAGAAATATCCAACCTTCCTTGGAATATCAGCCATGTCTTCCCAACCAAACCTCTTCACGAATCCAAGCATGTTTGGAAGGCCGGTGAGTATTCACTTGATCTCAACCGGGTGTATACCCAACGCCAAAATCGTTGCCGCTCGCCCGAATCTGACCACGCATCGCCCCTAGACTATAGAAATGATACCGAAGACCCAGTGGTATGCCGACTACTCCAATGGCCCTCTCACGGCCCCCTCCAGCATAGGCCTGGTTCAACGGCTTAGCAGCAGCACAACCATCAACACGGGCGTAACAAAGACCCCTGAAATGTTGGCTATCCATTCCCGAGTGGAGAACAAGAACGAGTTATTGCAGAATGGGACTGTCAAAGGGACCGCGGCGTTGACAAGGTTGAATACAGGACACTCGGTGAGTTCAATGCAGCTCGCGGTGAGCAAGGAAATGTTGGAAAATACTAGAGACCAGCTGCTACCGAACACGACTGTAACAGGGACCGCGGGATTAACGAAGGTACACGGGGGTTCCTCGATCAGTTCAATCGAACTCGAGGTGAGCAAGAAGATAGGCAAGACCGGGACCACTGTCTACGCCGGAGCGGGCAACATGAACGGCATGTATACATATAAGGCAGGTCTGAGACCAAATGGGTTATGAGCAATAGGCACCGAGCTAGATCGATTACGAAATCAATCAATGTAATCATTCTTGGTGATGTATAGCGTATATAGGGAAATGATTTTCTTTTTCTTTTTCTTTTTCTTTTTCTAGTAGTCCCTTAGTCCTTTACGCTTACAGAGTCTAACCACCAAGTAGTGGTTAAAAGCGTGGCTCTCGTAGTAAGGTTCCCCTAACCCTACTGAGCTTTTATTCTCCATTATCATACTCCGTTACAAGTCCCTCCTCAGCCCTCCTCAACCTTTTCAGGACTTCGATCCCTGCTTTAGCTTGACAATCTCCCACGTCGTTTTCCATTTCTGACAGTGCCAGTTTCTCTTGGGTATCGATAACGTCCCGCTGACGCTGGAACTGGAGTACTCTGATACGCAATTGGGACCTTGCGCCAACTTTCAAGGCTTGAGTGCCACGATTCATGAATGGCTCTTCGTCGACTTTGGTCGAGAACATGCAGTTGCTGCACTTTTTAGATATCCTGGCCTGTCTGTGTGACCAAGATTTGCACTTTTTCAAAGCACTGTCACTACTCTACTTACGAAAAAAAGAAAAGACAAATATGACAGCACGCTTGTTGCCTCTCTTCGTCCTGCATGTCTTACTACCCCGCTCTGCTTGGCGATAAACTATCGACGGAATGGACATCTTCCGAGACTCATGCAGCATAAACTAGTGATGACT
>JAAOAT010000654.1:0-63937 GCA_013186855.1 Fusarium ramigenum
GGGCGAGAAGTTGGCCGCCGCTGGTGTTGTTGCTGCTTGAAGACAGAGAGGCACGGTGGATATTTGACGATAATACCTCCAGATTCAGATCGGAAACAGGCCACGTGATGTCAATCAGCCAAAGATCAGGAATTACCCCTGGGAAATTGAGATAACTTCGCAAACATCACTATATGATGTCGCATCACGATGAAGATAATACCATTGTACAGATCTTAGCTGCGTGATCATAACGGTGTAGCTTTTATGACATGTCAATCGGTTGAATACTGCTGTTGCCTCAGAGCTGTCAGACCCGCACCAAAAGAGAATCAAGCTGAAGTAGATAGATCCAGGTTTCCACAGACCACAGTGGCATTCTTATATGCGAGAGGAAATGGCAAAAATAAATCCTACGTTCCCCAGTAACTCTCCCCTTCCGAATTCATGAGGCTCTGCTGGCCCTTGTCTCTTAGATTTCTGTACAGTGGTAGTAGGGGAGACTTGATCCTTTGATTCGGTCAGTCGGGTTGGTCCGAGCGGTTCAACTTGGAAGGTACGTACCTCTAGGCTTCGGATTTGCCCAAACCTGCCCGCACCAGGAACAATTCCTCCCGTCGCTCAGCAGCAGCAACAGCACTGCACTATCTCGCGGTGAGCTACCCAGCGGGTTCCTGCACTCATCTTCTGATGACTGCGTGTGGAAGCGACGTGTCTCGAGAGACTGACAGCTGGCGTTCTCGGCCTGCGCAGGAATATTAGCGACGACCACGGTCCGACGCCGGACGAGACGAGACGAGACGACGAGCAACGATTAAAGCGAGTCCGAGACCATTGCATCGCCCTGTGAAACCCGACATGAGCAAGACCGGCCTCACCAGCGGCAGCACAACAAGCATTCAGCAGTCTCTACCCGATCTGATACCGCTGCCTTGTCCCTAGCTGCTCAAGTTTGCTTTGTCGCATCTCTCTTTCGCAATAGCCGGGCTTGTGTTGGCTGTTGACCTTGCGCGTGCTTGTTTGCTAAGCTGACTGATCGCAACGTGAGCGGAGGAACTCACTCTTCCATCGAAACCACGTCTTCTATTTGCGACCGCCCCGAGTGGAAGGAGATGTTGCAAGCGAGCGCGAAGTAGCTATCGGCAATTACATACAGCAACACAATCACAACACCACAGCCAGCAGTGACAAACAAGATACACACGCGCCAAGCTCACGAGCAATCATATCCAGCGACACCATGAGAGCAAGCCCAGCTCAAAGGCAACCACAAGCAACGACGCCATCAGAGCATCTCTAGCTAACAAACAAGCGCAAATAACAACACAGCCACCACAACACAGCGACTGCAAGTCCAACTCTCAAGCAAGCACAAACGACACGCTCAAACAAGCGCAGCTCACAGCCAAGCGTAATCAACGCGCAGCATATCCAGCGAAACAGTCACAGCAAGCTCCCGAGCTGTATAAACAACACACAGCCGCAACAGAACCAGAATCACTGCAAGCCCAGCTCATGAGTAATCACAGGCAACAGTACAGCCAGTCAAAGGGGCAGTCAGCCCAATGACAGAGATGACATGTAACTACAAATACCCCAGCAACACGTACGTACATACACGCACCACCTCCCTGCTCTCTCGATCTAACGTCGCAGAGTCGGCTCCTATATATTAGCAACCGCTACTCCCTCTACTCCCTCTACTCCCTCCACAGTAACGTCATGTCCATGGCCTAGCGTGGCGGCGTTGGACGAGGCTGTAGGTAAGGCACTGGCGCCACCTCACCCTGCACAGACGCTGACGACGACAGCAGCGCAAAACGGACGAGACGTATATATACAGCATCGAGTGAGGCACCGCACCCGGCGCCGCGTCCCAGCTGCATCTGTAGCCAGAGACATCTCGCGCTGCGGTGCCTGGCGAGAGCACTGCACACCAGACCCTGCCCTGGCAACCACACAGGACCAGCGGTGGCCTTGCCAGTATTCATCTCCTTGGCTACTGTTTGCGTCGATCACGATGCGAGATACACGCACAGCCTTCAATCACGCGAACCCGACCTCTGACGCGGATCCAGCTGGCTGAGCGCCGGCGGGTCGGTAGAGGGTAAAAGATCAAATCTTGTGCTCCTTCGTGAGCTCGATCAATAGCAGAGATACAGTAGGTGGTCCAATAAAGAAGCTGGCATCAATCGGAACAGCCAACGCTCTACAGCTGAGATAATGCCTTCGATGGACTGATACTTCCGTACAGATCACAGAACCCCATTGATTTCACAGCGATGATGCATTGCATTGGAGAACCTACCTAAGCTTGGAGATCAAACTCGAATTTATTAGCTGCGTGATGTAGGCAGTAGACATTTTATACTCGCCCTCAAATGCCTCAGCCTTAATCCAGCCTGTGCCGGCATTAGGAAGGAGGTTTACCTCGCTTTGCCGCCTCAGCTTACATGTCAGTCCAAGAAGGGGTCCTGGGCTGCTAATGTGGATTCAACATCTCGGACGTACTCTATGCAGCCGTGACATGTATAAGGGACTCAGGTCTACCGGAATCAAACACGACTGCCCTCAACAAGTAATTCTTTGCTACTAATGGCGCGCAGCCCACCTAAGCAAGCAAAGCATTCATGGAGTTCCTCGATCCAGCGTAAAATCAAGCGTAAAGCGCTAAAGAAGAAGGGAACCGTATTTTGATTAGGAAACATAACTATTTTGCATGCTCTGTATATAGATAACAAAAGGAAAGTCTTCAGCGCGTTCATTAATCTCTCTGTCTCCCTAACCCCAGTTCCTAAGTCTTGCTACGATGCCATCCTCAAATAGACAAAAAACTTCGAAAGTTGTTCCGATGATTAGCTTCTCAACTGGACCCATTCGGCCCGTCCGCAAATCCTGATGGGTTCAGTCCTTGTTGAAAAAATGATTCATGTCCTTCTTCCACTTTTGTAAGATCTGCCTTACATCAGAAGGCGGGCATGAGTCTGATAAGACAACTTCTGTGTTGTCTGGGCTGTCAAAAAGAGCCCAGAAATCTTCTATTTCATGTTGAATATACCAGATAAGGCGTCTGTCCATAGCGGTTACCTGGTCGTCACCAAGATAAGGCAACCATATGACAGCTAACTTCAGGTCGACAAACTGGCATCGAATCTCAACGCGCTCTGTGAGTGCCTGCCGTCGAGATATGGTACCCCGACATCGGCACAGAGTAGAGCATGAGTGACTTTGAAGAAGCCACTGTTCCTGGGGCAATATACCATGTGTTCCATGGATACCTCGAGCGCGCAAGGAATTGCCAAGTCTGGATCCGTTTCTGGGTGTACGAGATCAGGGTCTCCTGCTTGTAGCATAAGCTCGGTAATAAAGTCGACGACTGCGTCATTATCCCGATTCTTGAATATGTAGCGGTCCTGCAGCGAAGCGAGCACTGCTTGTGGGTTTTTGATAATCTTAATACCCGGGTCTGCGCCCTTTCTAAGCAATAGCGTGGCAATTTCGAAAAGGCCAAATCCGCAAGCCATGGTCAACGGACGATCATACTCAATCTGAGTTGTCATATCAATTTGGGCTCCCCGCTCGAGTATCATCTCAATCCGGGCTCCCCGCTCGAGTAATTCGACAATGGTGGGCAAAAAGAGGTTTTCGTTACCCGACTTTTGAGCTGATGATATGGCTTTGTGTAATGCGGTACAGCCTTCGTGATATTGATTTGGATCTTGCTCTTTTTCGTCAACCAGAAACCGCACCATCTCCGGCAAATTTACTTCAACAGAAGCGTGGAGAGCTGAGCCTGCTGTGGCGCTCCAAAGATCCGCCCCGTTCTCGATCAAGAGCCTTGAAGTCTTGGCTTGGCCTGCTCTCAGCGAGTAGAGGAGCGTTTCGATAGATTTCCCAACTTGGAGGCAATCTTTCCTGAGGAGGAAGTTCACCACCTTACAAAACCCTCTCACGGAAGCGACATCAAGAGCGGTAACTTCCTTTGCTTTGAGAAGAGCCTCAGGATAACCTTTTTTAACTTCCATCTTCTGCTGTATGTCCCCCCCAGCCCTCATGTAAGCTTCGAAGACCTTTATTATCGGGTCATCTCTCTCGTAAACCACGACCGCGTGTTCAATAGGTATGTAACTCTTGAGCTTTACATGTCGGCGGTAAAGGTATGGGTTGGAAAACCCCCGACAGAATACATTGCATGCCGATAGCTTCGCCAATGATTCGTTGTCAGCAAATCGCGCGATCTCCAGTAATACTTCGTGGATGATTTCAGTCAACGGCGTGATATGTGGTCGATCCATACCTATACGGAAGACAGACAGAACTTTGAAGGCGCGTTGTTTGGGGGATGTAAAACACGATACGGAGTACTCAGAATATGATTAAGGGGCCCTCAGTAAAAGGTTTATACTACCTACCGTAAACTTGGGCCGGGTCACGTGAGGCGTCTTGCAAACGCTGCACTGCGGTCTGTGCGTGCAGAAGGATGAGAGATATGCTTACGATAATGGTCGTGGAACAGAGGGCGCCATCGATAGGGTCACTGTGCTGACCGGGGCTGCCGTCAGGATATATCAATCAATTCAATCAATTCAATCAATTCAGACACGAGTATCTATGCATCTGATATAGCGATCACCCTAGAACTGTCAGATCATCCACATATTCCGGTCGATGAATCGCGAGAAATGATAGGAGAGAGTCTCCCTCAGTGCACCGGAAGGTTGGTGAGGACTACAGGCATGCCTTGTGCAAACGCTCTTATGCCACTGATACAAGGAAATCTGCCCTTGTTGACGAGCCGTTTCCATCCACATTGGCATCTCCAGCGATCTGGGATGCCGCCACTTGTATTCGAGCCTCGCAAAGTCGATGAACGCCGTGCAGCTTCATGTGCATTCCAAGTAGTCGAAAGGGCACTGCTGGCTTCAGTGCCCAGGAAGCCACAGACCTGATCTCGATGTCACAAGCAAGGTCACAACAGAAGGTTAAAGGCATGTCCTAAGAAGTATACTGAAATGGCAGCAGAGCTTGAGGCCATGGAAGGAGAACAAGATAGAGATACAGAAGATGCTATACATGTACCAAGTAGGTCTGCATCTCCTGCTACGGTCGCAAGCACAACACCACAGGCAAACCCGCATCAAGCCCTCTACTATCTCCAAGAAGTCGTACATACGGTAGATGCAAAGTATCAGGAATCTCGCAAGGCGTGGTTCAACCAGCAGCCCCACAGTGCCTCTCTTACCAATCTTGCCTACGGAGAAGCTGCTGGACTGCCTTTGGGGTATCCTGCAGTCAATCGTTGGTGGCGCCGGGAGGAAGGGCAGATGGGATCCTTCGTCAAGCTTCATAACAGCGATAAACTGAGAGACTGGACATTGGAGGAGATGCACAGCTGGATTGATGCCGATAACAGAGGCCATGATAATGCTGATGACCAGGAACAAGGGCTCCTTGAAGCAGCAGGCCCCAACTACGTATCCCGGCAGGGACCTGCAAGTCATGTGGGCACGGATGAAACAGGTAGGCGATGTGATTCTCCTGATGAGATCGCCAAGTGGTTGGTTAGACTAATGTCAAACGAGATGCAAAGGGACAACAGTCAGTTGGGAGCTATGGATAGATAGAGCGAATTCCGGCGAATTCCATGATATATCTATTACCACTCAATTGCATATTGCCTTTGGAAGCCTAAAGTTAACTGGTATTTTTCAGTGTGTTGGCTTGATACATCTCGTTGAGATATCATAAGCTCTAACTATTTCTTATATATATCATATTTTGAATTAAAAGAGATAATTAACTTTACATTAAAATACTAGGCCGGCTATGCTGATGAGCACGTGAGAGATTCGCCGTGCGGGTATGAGTACCTGTAGCTGCTGTTGACAATGTGCCGTCTCGCCCAAGCCACGACTAACCGTCATATCCTTACCTTATATTGAAGTTTCGCTTCAACCAACAGGGAGGCATTGAACAGGTCGCGACAAAGGAATCTGATTTGTTACATTTTACGCTTGTATTGCAGTCAAGTATCATTTGCATGAACTATGTGTCATGCAACTTACCCTCTCTCGGACTTCTGCGGTCTTGTCGATTTAGTATCCGAAACGCCATGGCTATATTGAGCTGTAGACTTGAGCTGACCAGCTTTTGCTAGATAATGCCCCATGTGATATGGGACTGCCGGGTCTGTCACTGAGGCCGTTCAAGACAGTGTTGAGAGTGATCGGCATATTGCTAGAGTCTAGATCTATGAACCTCAGCCTGGGAATGAGATTAAGACCTATAAATCTCAGCCTATGAACAAGATTGAGACCTGTGAATCTTAGTCTGGTGATAATAAATGGTATTTACTTGTTCGTACGAGAAGATGATACTATGCACGGTTACGGTCTCTGCGTTTCGGTTGCTCCCTGGCGCCCAGATGGCGCGCTCTACCTGGGCTCGACGCCAGGCAACATCGCCATCGTGTTCGCTAACCTCCTGGTGGAACTGAGCGGCAGTAAGGAACAATTGGGGCTTTTCTTTGGAAGCTTTGCTAAAGCTGAACGGTTTATCAGGAAGGTTGGCTAACTCAGTCGCCAGAAGCATCCTCAGAAGCCCGTCATCCCGGCACGAAAGGCCCTTATATGTAAACGGCCCGGCCGAACAAAGAACCTCACTAAAGGAAGACAAAGCAGCAAAAGGACAGCTTAAGAAAGGAAACGGTTCTGTAGTTACTCCATAAAACAAGCAAGTTGTGACAACAGTAAATATAATATGCCATTACCATTGCTTATACGCTTCTCCTGGGATTGAGTTCAGAGGCCATTTTGCCTCGTACGGATCTCTTTCCTGTATCTGTCGCTAAGCAATTTTATCTGCCTGGTAATTTTCCCCGGCGCCTAAAATCGAATTATCGCCGCTCAACTCTTTGTGTTTGTCCTCGGAGATGGCTTATATCTTGGTTGGATATCGGGCTCCTGGTTGTTTCCCAAGATCAGATGATGCTCTCCCTCGGGGTCTCCACTGCTCCGATATCTGCACATCCACTGTTGCTGTGACTTCTCATATCGCGGCTTGTATCCAAGGTTGTTCATCTGGAAGTCTTTGTCCTTGAGCTCTTGTTCTTTCTCCTGGACCTCACGCTCGAGGTCCGCAACACGTTGGCCGTGCTCGAGGAACTTGTTATTGATATCCTCCACGTGGGGGCTTATGACGCTCGGAAGGTTTGTAATGGGCAATCGACTGTAGCTAGATGTGCTAGTATAAGTAAAAGGAGGCCAAGGCCTTCGAAAAGAGCATCAGACGGTGAACCGACTATTTAGAGCTATAGCAAACAAGACTCATATACCATCACTAATGCTTTTGTGCCTCTCCTTGGAATGGATTCAGAAACCATTTTGCCTCCGACGGATCTCTTTCCTGGGTCTATCGTCGAGCAATATCACCTCCCTGGTTATCTTCCCAAGGCCAAAAGAATCGAGTGATCCTTCTCACTACGCCATTGTTTCTTGCCCTCAGTTCTCTCTAAGTCTTCGCATCCTCGAGATGTTCAAAGAGGGAGTCATCAAGCTCGGCAATGATGTTACTATGTTCCTGAGCAAGTGCCTCCTCTGGACAAGTTAATGGCCTTAAGTCTTGAGACTGTGGATTTCAGCATAAAGCTATTGCTTTGCCGGGCTGTGATGGCGAATCCACTTGGCGTTATCCAAGGGTTAGATATCGGGCGCCTGGTTGTTTCCACGATGCTCTCTCTTGGGGTCTCTGATACTCCGCCATTTGCATCCCATCTACATGACTGCATCCTATCTGCATCCCAAGATTAAACAACGCTCTCTCTTGGGGTTTGTCAGATACTGCCCGGCCAAGTCTGGGATTCGTAGTACCTAACTAACATGTTACCTAGGGCGGCACCGAAACCCATCTGGCGGCGATGTCAAGAGACTTATTTTCGTGTGGTTCATCGCCCTCATCCTCATCCTCATCCTTGTCGCCACCATCGAGATTTGTCAGGGTGGTGATCTCATCCGTGACCTACCCAGCTTCCACCTGATCTGTCTCGATGCTCTCCATAATGATGATCAGGGAATGCATCATCGGAACTTGTGTCTCTTGGGTCTACTGAAGGGAGGTTTTCGGGAATGGCCAGGTCATTCTTGGCAAGGTGCCGGTCTGCCGGTACGTAGAGGGCTGTAAACCGAGCGCGACGCTTCTCACAGGGATTACTGTGACAGAAAGCTGAGATGTAATGTTTTCGTAGAGTTAGGCGGGCGGGTTACATTATCGGCAAAATGGAAGCTAAGGTATGACCGTCTTACTGATGAATGACGGAAGGTGTGTGTGGGGCGAGCGGGAGGAAAAGGTACGTACCCTAGATCAGCCCAATGGAATGGAATACAACAGGCGCTAAATAAGTCCTCCCAGCTCTACCAACCACTGAAGCTCACTGAAGCCGCTCCCTCGACGGCCCCCAAAAAAAAGAAATAGGTACGTACCCCAAGTTCAGAACAATCCAAATTTAAAGTCCATCTTAGCCAGTAAGGTACCTTATTAGGTGCCCCGAATCTGTGTCACGAGGCATGCATCCAATCGTCCTCAAAGCGCCGATAACTACAGGTATTTTGTTGATACCTGTAGTTAATTGCTTTAGACTGCAAACACAGGTGATGTGATAAATGAGGACATGGTCCAGCTCTTGATAGGTAGGTCCCTGCATGGGTCACGACCAATAACAAAGTATGTGTCATCTCATTCAGGCAATATCCAAACGCTAATCGGCGAGAACCCACAATTGAGCCTTGCTACCTACCTGAGAGATGACAGAGGATCTCAGGTATCCGTACCTACATCACGAGACTCAACGCTTTCACAGGTGTTCACGGAACCACTGCATCAGGACTTCCATTCTATCCAATACCATGCGATGCTGGCTCTTAGTTCGATTGCATTGTTGCTTAACGATGTCCTGTCCGTCCTTTGGCGAGGAGCTGCCGCAGGCTGAGGAGGAGTAGTGTCGATATCTATGTATGACTGCCGTGCTTCGGCTCTGACGGCCTCGACACGACGATTCTGACGCAACTCATGCCCGCCATATCTCATTCGCCCTGTCTGATCAGATTCTTCGCCATAATCGCCTGGAAGACGGGGTAAAGGGGGACTAAACAAAGAGGGCACAGTCAAATGCTGCCATCACCACGAGCGGCACGGGTTGAAATTTTTGGACCAAATTCGTAGTAGTACTTCTAGAGGAAGTTGAAATGGTCTTCGAATGTCTCGGAAGCCGTGTTGTGATCGTCAACGTACAGGAAGAAAGTTCTTCCAGATATCCCTGGAGCGACGGGCGTTCAGAGCCGTCTTCAAAGAACAAGTGACCAAACACCAAATCTCCAAACCTAGCATATGTGGCGGATGAACCCTTCAAACCCATCGGAGTGTTGTTGTAGTAGTATCAACCGTTTGGTGTAAGGAATCCGGTCTTCTCTCTATCTGATGGCTGGATTGGTACGCCCCAGAAACAGTGCGAAGCATCCGCCTGTGAAAACACCCGCGGTCGACCGCAGTATATGGAATCCAAGTCAGCTTCGAGATTGTGACATGGATAAGTTGGCTTCTTTGTTTGCTCGTTGATCAGGCGGTAATCATGTACCATTCTCAGTGAAGCACGTGAGTTGGTCGCGGGTTGCCTGGCTTCGGAATCCAATGCGTGTTGGCCCCCCATAATTCTGAGCCCCGGCTGATGAGACCGTTTCGTTCCATAGGTGGGAGGAACTCTTTGGCTACTAAGATGTCGCGTCGACTATATCTTCTGGGTTGCGCGTCATCCTTGAGTCCGATTGTATGCTGTATTAAATCCGTGTACCTGAAGTCTTCGATTCGTTTGGTGAAACAATCTTTATAAGTATAACATAGCTGCATGACTTGAAACTTCTAGGTAGGTGTCGCGGCCATATCCGTAAGTGTAATGCCGGTGTCTGTGAACCACGAAATAATTGTTTCGTGAGATTCTCGTGAGAGTTGGCGGATTTGGTGTATTTTTCGGAATCATAAAGGGGTTTCAATTTTTAGATTTGCCATGTAAATCGGCTCTGAGTCACTTTGAGGCGCGTCCAGCGCCTGGAGTTGTGGTTGAGAGGTGGACCCTAAAGGCCCTAAAGTTTGTCGCCCTGAGATTTTGGTTGCTAGTTCCGTCGCGTCTTAGTCTGTCTCTGGCGTATCTAGCTTCTGCCAGCCGGTATACTGAAGCTGACTATCTTAAAACTCAAGTGTTTGCTGGGACACTCCATCGTCCTCGGCCAGGTGCCAGGTCTCGCCAGCCAGAACCGTACCAGCTTTCTGAGGTATTCTCCCGGTAACTCCGCCAATTCCAAGAGTCTCCCAGGTAGTGCCAGACTTCTTCCAGCCGGTCAATTTCACCAAGTCCGATTCCGCTACAGGTAGCTCCTTCAGGTCTCTCAGAGTCCCGGTACCAGTTGTCTGCTCTCTCCCGGCAGCTATCTCAGGTCTTCTGCCTTCCAAGTATAGATTGGTCGCTCGTGTCTTGTCTCTCGGTACGATTCTCGGGTTCCCCTCTGAGATTTGAGATTTTGCGGTAGGGCCCGTCTGATCGTACTGTCTGTCTGCTGAGAGATTCTCCTGGCGCCATAAGTTCCCAGTACTCGGTGTCTGGCAACTCTTCCCTTCCTCTAAGCAGTTTGTTCTCGTCCAGTTGCTTTCATTACGGCTTGTCTCGTCGCACTCTCGTTCCACTGAGCGGTTCATTTCTGTCCATGAGTTCTCAGTACCGAGTGTCTCACGGCACTCCCGATTCACCTCCTACCAGTCTGGTTCAGCAGCTCTCAGTTTCCCGCGTCTGTGTTTTCTGGCGGCGAGCTCCCAGACCAGTGTCCAGGCAGGTGGTTTGTCCCAGTTCGTTCCCGGAGTACGGTCGATGAGCCCGCGGGGCTCGCAGCTCAGCCGCCTGTGTCTTAAGTTTCTCGTGCCCGGTGATCTCAAGTTCTGAGGTAGGTGTTTCGTCGCTCGGAGTGTCCGATCATGTAGTGATTAAGTTTGGCTGGCCCGCTGGCCGAAGTTGGGGGTGAGAGGTTTCCACCGCCTAAACTTCGTTAGATGAGGATCACGCGTTTCGTGCGTCTGGAGGCTGGCCACCCGCAAGTAACTTGGTTTTGGAATGGAAAAGTTTGCATTTCGTCTTCGCGTCTGGCAGAGGAGAAAACGGCGTATAGCGAACATCAAAAATCGTATTTTTTGAAGCGCTGGGGGCGCTCAGCGCCGTAGCGCTTTCCTTGCGCCGAAATGAAGCTCTCGCGATGAAGTTGTCGGAGGAGGGTTGCTCCTCAGTAACGTAGGCCTAGTTTAGCGGCCTCTCCCAGCGGTACGCCTACAGAGCGCACCGCGCAGGAATTGCACCCCCCGGAGTGCATCATCAAAGTTTCACAATCAAAGGTAGGTAAGTAGTTATAATCCTCCTGGATTCCTTGGTACGATATATCGCTGTCCTGGTCACTGGATTCCCCTGTATGAGTTGAATCCTTAGGTTGCTCTTCTGCTGTTCTGATTCCTGCCACTGCATCGTTCCAGCATCAACGATGGTGGCGTCTAGTTTCCCGCAATATGATGGGCGTCCGTCTCTCGCTGGATGATTCGGTATATATCAGCCAGAATGTCCTCCACCTCGTTTTCGATCTCGGCGTCGTCGTCCACGTAGATCAGCTCCTCGTCTTCCGGTTCCGCCAGATCTGCCATGACCTCAGTCGTGTCCTTCTCGCGATCTCCGATACGTTCCGTGTGTCTCGGGGATGGTGTGATATCAACAACTGCCGTGCGTCCCTTGAAGCCTGTGATGATGAGCTTCTCTTTGCGGTGATGCTCGACCGCCTTCACCCGTCTCGGCCAGGGTCTCCCAACCAGCAAGTCCCAATCCTCATGTCCCTTCATAACATAAGCCGCCAGGTGACACATATTTTTTGCCACCACGACTTCCAGCATCGTAAATCCAGTAACATGAGCGATCTCATCGTTTGCCAGGCGGGTAGGCTCAGCCTGAGTCAGTCGGACAGAACAGATGACAGACTTGTTTATGAAGTTTTGATTTACCAGGTTGACAACCGAGCCACCGTCCAGCAGGATAGCATCCGTGTGGTGACCGGACAAGTAGCCGGATATATATCCCAGAGTGTTTGGCACTGATTCCTCAGGCGGGGCGGTATCGTGCCATATTATGGTATTCCCAGATGTTCGCGGCTGCTCCGGACTTCCACAGGCCTGGCCGCCCTCGCTATATTCCTTCTCCAGTTCGGCAGCGAATGCCGGTTCCACGAGCGCTCTGGAGGGACCCAGCGTGTTCACTATCGCCTCTCTGGTCTTGGTTCCCTTTGCTCGACGACAACACTGCATCAGCCTTGACAATTGTTGCCGGATAGACGGAGCGATCTGAAGTAACTGTAACATGCTCGTTCTTCAAGTGCTGCCCAATCTCAAAGGGTGGAACTTGATACTCGTCGGTTGCTCTAATCTTCCCCAACACACGTCGTGGTTTCTTTCTGCTGCCGAAACTGCTTTGCCATCACCGTCCCGTAGTTTCAGTCGCTCCAGGTGGGGCTGCAGACGCGGCAGCACCCTCTCGAACTCCTCCGGAGTGATGTCCGCTGTCATATATGTATCGGCTGGTTGAGTCTGAGACGGTAGTGGCTGCTCGTCGTCTCCCAGCTCCACCACCCGGGGACCTTCCATCTTAGTCGCGGGTCCCCCCGTGGTACGATCGGCGTTCTCCTGCATTTGTCGCGTGGCTGTATCCGCTAACAGCCTCAATTGTTCATCCCCCATTGGTGTCTTCTTTGCTCTGCCTTTCCCTTTGTCTATTCCTGCAGGATTCTTGGGCTTTGGCTGACTCTTGTCTATCCCGTGTATCGCAGCATTCACTACCAATTGATCTGCGGTCAACGCCATCACTTGTCTCGAAGAGGTGTCAATTCTCCTCTGATCCAGTAGCGTCGCTCTTCTCCCAGAGTCCTCAGTCTCCAGAGATTCGACGATCAGTGCCGGCGTAGTCCTCGGGAGGCCCAACGATTGTCCCGGATACCTCTCGTCGTATCTCCAAGGCACGATGCTCGCCGAGCTCTCTCTGGGGGTGTAGGGCATCTGTCCTCCTGCCTGGTAAAGTTAGTTCCCTCTCAAAGCTCGTTCCCTCTCGCTGCCACGAGATGTTCATCGCAAGTTGATCGTTGGGGCGCTGGCGATACCCCGCTGTGAGTCTGGGTCTTGCTGCTCCCATCATAGCTGTCTTTGCCGCAGGCGGCTGACGATTTCTGTTCGCCAGAATGTTCAGTTCTGCCCTGCGTATGCTCATCAATTCTCTCTGTTGTTCTCTTGCCAGTTGTCACGGTTGTAGCGTATTTTCTGATTGTCGCGCGGTTCACGACATTGCGTCATCATGTGTCCCCACAATCCGCAGTTGAAGCATAAAGTCATCTCCGAGTCCCGTTCCTGTCCCCATTGGAACAGGTCCCGAGTCGTTTCCAGTATAGTTCTGGGTGTTTCCGCTTCTGTTATCATTGTTTGTGTAGTAGTTGTTGTCTCTCACGGTTGATAGTATCACTCGAGCAATTTCCGATGTGAGTCTCGTCATCTCGTGATTCGAGCCGATCAACATCTTGTTAGAGTTCTCCTGCTCTGTCTTGTCGCCCTCTTCGCCAAAAGGTTGCAAAATTTCTGAGACAGCATTCCGGCAGTCCTAAATGAGCTTTCGCACGTCGTCGAAAGTGAGGCTCGGGCCAACAACGGCATTGATCCATTTGTTTCGGGAGTACAGTCTGTCTTGAATTCGTTCCTGGAGGCGCTGGTCTTTGTCCTTGTCGTTCATTCGGAGTATGAAGCTCGTCAACAAGCTCTGCCTGTAGTCTGCTGGTTCGGTCTACAAAAGTTCTCAGTGACTCAGCAGGGGCCCTCGCGATTTGGTGAGCTTCTGCAATGAGTACGCTGTTATCTGCTGTGTTCGGTTTGCTGAACTTTCTCTCGAACAGGAGCGCGATCTCCGCGAAGGATTTCTCTCCCAGCCGTTCCTCCACAAACCAGCGCTGCGCTTTCCCTCGCAGGTAATTGTGAAATTCCTCAGGCGGAAGCTCCAGATCAGGATTCTCACGCTTGACAACTTTCTCACATACATGAGGAAGATTCTGGGTTTACAATCCTCTTGCTTCCCCGAGAAGAAGATCTCACCACGACCGGTAGCGTTCATTGTGTCTCGAAATGTCTCCGTCCTGGAGATGCTTAACTCATTTCATTCCTCAGGGACTTCCGCAAAGTCTAGGGAGGACGACGCGACCGACGTCAAACGAGCAGGGTCAAAGACACAAGTAGAGCTGGGCAAAACGTCGGCAGGCGGATGCTCAGCGTAGGGTGATGAATCTGATGATGGAATCTCTGGGCTGGGTGTTCTTGGGGTAGTGAAGGCAGAAGTGGCTGCTTGCGTGGGAGTAATAAAATTGGAATCAGTGCCATCTTGACCAGGAACTCTGGACATGGGTTGGGAGTCTTGGGTTCGATGAAGAGCGAGTGCAAATGATGGGAATGATGGCAGACAAGTTCTGTCAGCTGGTTCGAGATGATGGAGGAGGATGAAAGATCAGAGTTCATCGAGCGGGGTTGAAGTTGCTGTTATGCCCTCGGTCTCTCTCCAACGTGACTTCCCGCCTGTTGCCAAAATCCCGTCAGGAGCTGCTTCCCATCAGTCTCTTTTGATATCGCTCAAGCAATATCTTTGCGCTCGTTCCTTCCCTGGCGAGATGGGATAGGTGCTTCTTGCCCGTATTTCTCGGTGCCGTTCCCGTAGCGCCTTCTGTTCCCACGAAGTTGCGTGCGCCTCTGCCGATGGCAACTCCCAAAACTTGGCGGTACGAAATCGGTAAGTCAAAATAGCTTCAGTACCTTGATAGCGATCGATCTGGGGGGTGTCAAGTCCCGGCGCCTTGGGAGATGTCGCGGAGATGTCAGGGTAAAAGTTCTGGTGGTCTGGTGCTGGTAATAATCAAAGTTCTTGGCGTTGCTATTGGGTTTGGGCTTGGATCTGAAATTTCTCAAAGTGATTTAGAGCCAAATGATTTTTGGGAGTGTCTCAGGCTTGGAGTTGACCGGAGTGAGTCACAGTGATTTCTCAGCGTCACGGATCCTAAGCCTTAGGGTTCGCGGTTTTGGGATTTCGTGCCCAAGTTTGCCTGTGTCCCGGCTGTCCTCCCGGTGTCCAGCCCAGTCCAGGCTGTATACCGAGCTTGACCTTGGCCAACTCTGAGGTTCTCCCGGAGTCTCCTTTTCAGCGCCAGACTTCACCAGACTTCCAGCTGTCAGATTCTCAAGTCCTCCCTGCCCAGATCCTCCAGCTGCCAGACTCCTCCAGAGTGTTCCTGCCAGTAGATTTTCGGACTTGAGCAAAATCACAGCATCTCCACGGAATCTACTTAGGTCAACTTTCAGGCGTTCCCAAGCTCCAGTTCGGTGCCAGTAGCTCGTGTTCAAGCCTTCCCGGTCGGTCTCCCGGTTGCTCAGGTCAGGCTCGTAAGGTGTGTCCAGGTCCTCCCAGTAATTTCCCAGTTAAAAAGCGAGGGGGGCTTCGGAGCTGCTGTGCGACTGATCGGCTATGTGGTATCCTTGTTGGACAGTCTCGGAACAAGCGACTTTCAGAGGGGAAACGCACAGCTCGAATTTGCGCAACCATAGACTTGGGTCGAGAAGGAAGTGGCTGGCAACAAACACCCCTGTAGTGATTCTCATTTGATGTTGGCTGAGAACCAACATGCTCAAGGTGTTTCACTCCCTAGCACTCTGGAATCAAGGGCGCTATAGGCTGACGACGGATCAACTGCGCTGCTTGGCGATCCAGGCAATACAATCGCGGACCCTAAGTGGCGTCACCTAGGTCTCTCGTTGGCCACCAAAGCCATGGCTATTTGCCGCTCAGCATGATTGAGAGATCCAGTAAAAAGCAGGCAGTTAAACAATAGCTCGGCTTGACTAACCGCTGTGACCTTTCTAGGCTTTTACACATTGTGGCCGCTTTACATGCAGCTTCTTCACGCTAGCCCTTATGTATACATCGACTATGACAGAGGCTGATAGGTAGGGATTGAGGAAACTTCCATCTGTTGATTCAGCCGCCCCCGCCAACACCTGATGCCTTTAATGGCCCCCATCCTGCTACTTCCACTCCACCAAAACTCAAGCGGCTCACAGTGAAGAATTTTGTATTTTAACCATACTCGTCGGCGTATCTGGCAGAGATATGGGCAACCAACCGCAAATTTGCAATATTTGAGTTATACAGACTTGCTAGTTGGTCTAGAACGTTGGGGGGGGTGGCACGTAAAACGTGTAACGTATTTTCGTGATTATTGGTGAGTCATTCTGTGGTTAAAACTTTCTAGGAGGCCAGCTCCAGGTTGAGCCAAGTGGCTAAGTAAGATATTAAAGAAGGTCGAGCTTGGAAAGGCAGGTAACAAGCTGTTGCTATGAATAGAGAGAATGGTAAAGGTATGGGTTGCTCTTTGGATGGCAGACCTGAGTCTTTTACATCTGTCACGGCCGCATAGACTAGAGTACGCCCGAGATGTCAAGGTCCACATTGGCAGCCCAAGACCCCATCTCGGGCTACTGTGTAAGCCGACCGTGGAATATCAACGCAGGGCGGATATTATTGAAAAGTTAGCGTGGCACTAAGAATCCTTGTTCAGGTAATGAGGCTATGGTCGGCTTCTTTGCATGGCTGAAGCATGTGCCTTTCGACCGTAATGATCCAATTGCTACCACTAGGGCAGCGAAGAAGTTTATGCGCTTACTCTTTATTTGTTTCCATGTCTGTGTATTTTTTAGCCCCGAGAAAGAGGAACTGCAGGGAGGGATCTACCAATCAATGGTGTGACAGCAGGAGATCGGCCAACGATGAGTGTCTGTGCGGACGGACTCGGCTGACACTCGTGTTCTAGTAAATCGTTTGCTTTCAGCCCCCATGTCAGCCCCCATGTCAGCCACGTTTTTTCGTGACTCTACTGTCAAGTTTCGGGCTTTCGTGGCCGGCTGGGTAGCTGTGCTAGTAATAGTTACTGCCTAAACATACGAACTGAACTATGTGTGATGTCAAATCTGTCATACGTGCATTCCCAAGGCGGCAGCATCTGTTCTTATACATTGCGAATAACTGAATTTTAGAAAAGAAAGATAAAGCAACAAGACGCCAGTAGGAGTTATCTATCGTTTTAGGACATCAACAAAGAGTGAAAGGCTGAGGGCTACTAGTAATGGGGCTGTAACCTTGTGAGATTGTATAACTAAGGTACTTAGGTACCTAGTTTGACTCATATTTCATTGCTTTTAAATACCTCAACCTTCCCATCAACTCTCGCCACTATCGCGCATCGAAGCAGAAGTTTACCCATCAGCAAATCTATTCACCATGTTGGGGGAAGAACTTGTCAACCGGACTGAAAGTGAGCTGAAGGACTACTACGACATCCTGAAGAAAGTGTTACACTCTGGCCGTCGAACCGATAACCTGAGAGGTTGGTATTACAAGTGCATCATAAGGCTCGAGTATCGTAGAAAACTCTCAAACATTTCTATGGGAGAACTTGTCTTGGATAACGTTTTGAATTGGATCCAGAACGCGGGAAGCGTTCAATTCTTTGGAGGTTCTTCGTTGAGAATCCTACAACAATTCCTCGATAGAGGTGTAGCCAGCAAGATCAAGTGTCATTTGCAGGTGGTAAGTCTGATCCCTGATCCATATTACTCATTGACGATATACTTATGGTGATAGGGTTCCTGCGACATGTCAGCCAATCTCTTTTCCAACCAGTTCAACATCGCTCTCAACCAACAAGCAGCCAAGATCGTTCTCAGCCGATCTACAGAATTTGCGGAGTTCACCGTCGTGCCTTCGCATACAGCGCAGAGCATTAAATACCCAGCCCTGAGTCTGAAGAAATATGGAGGCCACTGTATCGAGAAGCGAATTCTGGGCTTCAACTGCCACGAGGATCCCATCAAGATCGTCACAAATCAAGTTTCACTCGAGCAAAACTATCCTGACAAAGCCTACTCCATGCCAGACTTGACCTCGCTTTTGTGTGCACTTGCTCCAGACCAACTGGCCCCCAAGCCAGGGTACATCGAGGTCGACGAACAGGAGGGCGGTACACTTCTTTTCAAAAAGTCTGATAAGGGCATCCGCATGCTTGATCTGGAAGACGCTCAGGAATTCAAAGAGAAAAAGATCGAAGAGATTTTCGAGTCATTAGTTGGCGAAGTGGTGCTGTGACGGAGACAACTCTTGATACCGAAAGGAGAGGTTGGAGGCAGGTTGTCGGCTTGATATATCCATCTGTACACTAGCATATTAGCGACAATAGAGAACTGAAGGCCGTAAACTCAAACCATGATGAATATCTGAACCAACTGCAAGGGCTTAGATTCGATGAAGTACCCTGTACAGTTCATTAGGCAAAGCCGGGCAAGGTCAATCTGAGAACCCTTCCGGCTTTGCCTCTTTAAAATACGCCGGGTCGTATACACGCTAGCGAAAATACTCTTCGGTCATTGGTCAATTTCCACGTGTTGCAGACCCATAGGGTCCTTCCTCTTCAAAAGTGAAGCTATTCACAACTGACTGGCCTGACTGACTGACTGAGCTTCAGCGAGGTCAGCAGCAGCTAATCAGAATAGCCGGAAGAAAGTCCTTCCGGAGCCGTAGGCGACGGATTGGGTTGCCCTCCGCTTGAGGAGGCCCCCGGCAGGGTCCCCGAACCGAAGGGTCGCCGAAGGTAAGCCGGCTGCAGGCCCCCCCAGAGGGTAGTCATAAAATCCCCTCCATGAAGATCGAAGAAAACCTCCTCTTTCAGCAGAAAATTCCCTCTTTTGGTACTAAAGATAGCTTCAAAAAGAGACCAAATAAGAAGAGGCACAGCAAGAAGACCGTGGGGTCAAGCTAGGCAGAGACATTTGCCTCGCCTAGGATGACGGCATGTCAGCATCAAGGTCTTGTAACAGGTGGGCGGAGAGCTAAGCAGCATTTGTAACAACGATTACCGAAACGAGTGGTTATTCAACTAAACACTGGAAGTAAAAGAAGGAATTCAAGGTAGACACATACAATCAGGCATTCATTTGTGTATTATCAGTGATGTCTATTCCTTCCACTTGCACTGCACGTCTGCCATTAGAGATTCGCGACGAGTATAACCTGCACAATTTCTGAATTCTCTTTATTGGTTATGAGTGAGGCGCAGTACTCAGAACGGGCCGAGCTATTACTCATCTAGCCCATGGACATATCGCAACGTCCTTCACAGGCTAGCCTTTTGATCTTGTCATCTGTTCCCTTTCCTGAATTTTTCAGTATGGCTCCCCATTCTCCAAATCACCCATCTACCTTCCTTCTCTGTCGTGTGTACCATCTTGACCCATTTGTTGCGTGCCATCAGTGTCACTAATAGCCTACGCCAGATCATCCGTGCTTGGAGCGGCCACGATCTTCAAACATTTCTGTAGTACTACTGGATGCCCCTCCAGCCCAAACGCATCCTTCCTTGATGGACCACCTAGCTTCTCGCCGTTTCTGTGATATGCGGCCATGGAGCCATACGCCTTGGAAGTACCTCTCTTGCTGAGTCATGCTGTCTTTACAACCTCTCTATTGTTTTGTCCGCAGAGTTTCTCGACCATCTCAGTTCGAACTCCGCTCCCCTCGCCTAACATTATAGTATCTCCGGCATCATTCACTCTGACAGTTGAAGAGTCTGGGCTCCCGGGGCCGGTTCTGTTTTGGTAACACGTATCATAATACCTCCTCCCTGTAAGTGATCCTGACAGTGTGGGGATTCTTTGGGTCCTCAGTCACCGCTCGGCATCGTCACAAGAGATTATTCTTCATTACCGGAAGACTCGTCCCAGCTGATACCCTGGCCTCATATTCCAGCCTTCCAGTAAAACACGTCTGTGGGGTTTCGATGAACGATGAAGGTCCATGGACCGTCGTAGGGTAATCAGTATATGGTCGTTCGATTTTTCCGTTGCATTCGCAGCAATAGTTTCGAGCTACTCGTAAGCGTGCTGCAGCTCCTCAGCCATCTAATCTTCGATCTCCACCATCTGCTATCACATCTGGCGCACTGCCTCTCCCTGCTCTACAACAGCTTCTTTGAGTTCCCTATGCCTCTGGCAGAATGGCCACCAAAGCTGGAATAGCATCTTCGAATGTCATGCCACGTGAGCGCCATAAGTATCTCTCAGGAACATGAAGACACCCTGGTTAAGGGTCTCGCCGAGTCTCGCAAATCCAACAGCGATCGTTTTGCGATGTCAGAAGGCCGAGAATTACAGTGTAAGAATCCGGTGGAACGATTCCCGAAAGGAGCAAGAGAATTCGTCAAGAACGGTATGCTGGTTTGAGAGGAGTTACAAGATGACGACAGGTGTACTCTTTATCGGCAGGGTTATTATGAAACAAAAACTATCTAGTATCATTCGAAGATGGATTTCAACGGCTGAACCAGGGTGGTCTTGACATGCATGCCCATATGATCCTAAAGATGGAGACCCTGCAGAAGGAAAACGGTACCTGGAGAGGATTGTTTTCCATTTTGCCGCAGTAACTAGAAGCCTAAACAGACAACTTTTCGTAGCTAAATAGCGCTCTTCTTACGAGGAACTGTTTTCTGTCAGTTCTTACATCATTTAGGCGGCTGAAAAAAGCACAGCTTTTGCACGAAATGCTATGGGAAGGAACTTCGCTTCGAAGCTCGAGCCCGGCTTGCAATTACCGTTGTTATGTTGAGCCCGAAGTTTGAATTGCTTTTATTAAATACAGCGGTTTCGCAGCCATCAGATACTCTCAGTCAAATCCAGTTGGAAATTCGAGAGCTCGACAAGCAGCGCAGCGCCGAACAGCCGATCGATGTTATCCAACGCGGGATAGGGCATCTTTGGAATATGGGTAAGGGACAGAAGCAGGCCAATTTCTATAACGAGCAGAAAGATCCATAATGGTTCCGTTATCAGCTTCTTCTGATCATATAGGAAGATCATTTATGGAACCTGGCAGATTGAACGTGCTGCATTTGGGGCTTCTTTCCCTTCTGACTTCTCCCCTCCTGACATCTGCTACATCTCCCTTGACCTGGTTCACTATCTTAGCAGCAACAGCTACCATTCCTGCGGGAGTGATTCTCCTCGTCTTCGCCTGAAAGAATCGTTGAGTTTCTCAGGACTGACCTTCCACCTTCAGGGAACCTTCATACATACCTGAATTTATTGACGTTGGCCAGGCACATTACACTTGATCTTAGGACTGCTGATGCGAAAGTCTCTCTCATATACACACTACTCCTGGATTGAGAGCGGTTGTTGATGTCCTAGGCGTCCTCGAAGCTAGTTTCTCCATGACCGGTTTTGTCCCGATTTGGCTTGTTGCAAACTGTCCGAGGTACACTGCGGATGCAAGGCAAAGTTTTAAACTAATAGTTCTCAAACGCAAGGGTAAACAAATCGTAAGCCAATGGCACGTGTGCTAACAATTTGAACGGCTGATTCTGCTCTCGGAGGAAAAGGGAAAGCGGCCACGCAGCGGCAGCGGCATCAGCGAGATTGTTGAAAGCAGTCAGGGCGATTGCAGGGTAGTGCACAGCGATGTTGACCTAAATTCATGATCCGTATCTGCAATAAATACATAAAGTTCAAATACTAAGCGTTTTCCAACAAGCCTTGCTTGATTTGAAGACTGAGAACTACAACACTTGTAGTCCCTCTAGCAGCTCCGATTCTCGCGTAACGGAGTACTCATATTTCCTGACACTGATCATGCGTTCCGGCCAGGCAGCATTCGTGAACCCATTGACAAAACGTTGCACGGGCGGCAGAGTCCCCGAATATTAGCTATTCACAGCGAAGTTAGTTCTATTCTGGCCAAATGCTATATAGATGTCGCTTACATCAGATACTCTTGTCATGTAGGACGCAAGGACATCAACTGACTGAAGATAGCCCATACGGTGAAGTCGCAGGATAATTTGGACTATGCCGCGGTACTTTGGGTCTTCATTGTGGTATACACACTGCAGGTTCCTGACAGACCCTTCCAATATCGGGTCCGTGTACAGTGACTGATTCCAGCGAAAGATGCATGTGTCTCCCCTCTCCACTGGGCTGCATCCGTCACCAAGTTTGAGCCAGAATTCGCGGTGCTTGTGAATGTACTGTCGAATAGTACCGTATACGGAGATCATGTGCAAAGGATTGGAGCTGATTATTTCTTCTGACAAGTCGACTCCACTGCTTAGATTATGGTTTGTGTTCGTGGTAGTTATGCTGTCTGTGTCGGACTCACTGGTCACGTCTATGTCTTCTGTGAAGCCCAAAGCGTTAACCAGGTCCTTGAACAAGGCCCATTTGTTCTCGTCTCTCTTCATGAGCACCTTCCACGGACGCATGCCGGCGAGGATATCACGCTTGTTCGTTCTTTCTGTGGATGAGAGGCGAGAGATGACGTAGGACAAGACAAAGAACGAAAATGCGGAATTCAAGGTTTGGGGAGCCATATTATCCTCAGCCATGTAGATAGTAATCATGCCATCGTAGCAGATATCAATTGCTTGTTCCCAAAACTTGGTCAAGAAACCGATGATGGCCGGATTCTTGGTTTGGACAAGAAGATCCCATGTGGCCTTTGACTCGTGTTGAATATTATATGCAGAGGACCAGGCTTGAACTGCATCCAGCTTATCATCGAGGCAGCTTTTTGGAGGCTCGTCGTTTCGAAGGAATACGAGGGCCGACGTGAAGCCATCGAGTACTGTGAGAGTTTCATTTTTCGTCATGGCGGAAATCAACGGGGGAATGCTTTCTGACTATTTCAATAGAGATGAAGGACTCGAAAGCGGTGGAGGAAGAGTAGTGCATTGGTCAGCCCGATGCCTTAATATATATTTTGGCTCTACTTACCAGTGGATATCAGTGATTGATCAATGATTGATTGGGAAGCCGGGTACGAGATAACGTCCGTTTGTGAAATCTCCGCATACTTCAGGGAGAGGACCGCGATGCGCAGGCCAAATGGGATTTTATGCAGGTCGCCAGTGCAGATTACGCTCTGATACCTTCATGTCGTTCATCATCGAAGGTTGGTCATTCACCAATAGGGATTGTAAAGTTTTGGCCCCCAAAACAGATTCTTGGGTTTCATCGGTGGTCAGTGCCACATCACATAGTTGTTGAATTTGGCGTAGGGATAAATGAAGCAATGTCCTCAGTGCGACAGCTGTGCAGGGACTCTTAGTGGCCATACTGATTTGTGTGAGCTATACCATCCAACGTTAATCTCCATCAACGTATCATGCATGTTGCCATCTCTGGATTGCACTGACCAGACAAACCCTGGCCAGTTGCGGGGCTACCAACCGCCAGGAGCACAAACTCATGCTAGCGTTAATTAGCCCTGTCTCGGGCTATTTTTAAACTCGACGGAAGATGAACAAGCCTACATTAATAGGTAGTCAGACTGCTGAAGTGGGCCCTACTTGAGGGAAGGGACCGCGCAATGACGGGAGTAATAAGCATCTGTCTTTCCTGCTGCTGATTGCGACTGTCCTTCCATCCGCTTCGCAAGCGAACCTTTAACCGAAGAATGACGACGTCGGCAAGCACGCCTACTGGTAAGGTATCAAAGGCGAAAAAAGGGAAGCCAGTCCATGTTTGTAGCGAATGCCAAAAGGTAAATTCTTCTGATCGAACTACGGCACGTAGTTAATCAGAAACACAAATAGGTATACACTCGAGCTGAACATCTGAGGTATAATTTGTAGAGACATACTAGAGATGAAGAGCTTACCAGCGGGCAGGCGGCATCAGAGTTCGCACCAAGAGCCTCAGTTCGAATGCCCAGTATGTCAAAGGCGTTTTCATCGCAAGGACCTACTAGAAAGACACTACAAGCGGTCAGTCACGCCAACTCCATGGTATGACAATTCTAACAGTAGGTTCATGTCAGACATGAAGAAGGCTGAGATGTGCCGGATATATAGGGAGCCTACTTGTAACTGCCAGGTGGTGGTTGAGAATCATGTACCAGTATGGCTGGGAAGCTTAGGTTCGGAGTCTTTTGTTTACCTGAAGCCGCAAACCAGGCCACCAAATCGGCCGAGATAAGTAAGGCAACAAAAACCTCTGCCTCAATCTGAGCTCGTTGATGAAAGACTCTACCTCGTCTTCCCGGCCCTAAAATCATAGCAGAGAGGGGTTTGAAAGCACACTGGGCTTGTACCTGGATTCATGCGCTAGGACGGCAGGGGTAAAGTCGCATTGCTCGGGAAGTCAGTGCAAGAGTAGGCCTATACCCCTGAATTTCTGTTTCAGCCGCCAGATTATGTGGTCGATCGTGTGAGACTATGTAACCTCAGCAAACTCGGGGGTAAAACCTAATAGGTCCTGCGGCCAATATCTGTAGGGCGAGGGTAGATTCGGAAATCTCCTTCGCGAATAGTAACTAATGGGGAGAGTTACCCTACAGGGATCACACATTACGTACGGCAGGATCAACCGCTGCGCAGTCCCAGTCTTCTTCCTAAGGCTGTCACGTCCCTTCGAGTGCTCCGTATTAAAGCGGGGATGGGGGTGTGCCTACCGATCAGACCCCCCTGACCAATCAGAGTCCTGATCGCATCGTAGCCCCGCCGACGGAGTACAAATATCGAACCACAGCCCCTTCGCGTTGCGTCTCTTGTCAATAACTTTTTCTTGTGCCCGCCTACACGCTCCTCTCATCGACGATTTCAACCAACTATTCCGCCATTTCCTCCGTCGCCCAAATGGTGTCACAATATTTCAAGAAGTTAAGGGTGATGTACAAGCTATATAAAACCAAGGAGAAGGCAATATACGCGCTGCTGGACCCTTCCAGAAAGCTCGCAAACCTCAAGGTCGAGGATGCGGTGGTTTGATCGAAGAAGCCATACAACTGCGCAAGCAATGCCTGCCGTACTTCCAGGGGCGGTCTAAAAGGGGCCATAAGACGTATATTTGGTTTCTCGAGAAGGTTCAGCAGCACTTGGGAATGGTATATAGGAGCGACGGAAAGGAGACTGATATTGACATCGAGGAGCATAAGCCGGTGGTCAACCTTGGGGAAGAACTGCAGGGAACAGACCAGGAGCAGTCAGAGGAAGCAGAACGGATGAGCGACGATGAGGCAGGCCATTCCGATAGCATGACGCTCGACCAGATTGACTTCATCTCGTTTCTAGAGGTCCTTATGGCCCTGGTACAAAAGGCGGCCGCATTCTGGAAGCAGGCGGCAGATAAGGACCTCCCCGTCGGGGCGGCCGCAAGCTGTACGTGTACCTGGTCCTTGTCAAATGATTAATTGATTGGGCATTTGCACTAACGATTCCGGTCATCTGTTGCTGAGAATATAGTGTCCACCATCTTCCTTTGCGAAGCCGATCAATTCATCAGCTTAACGAGCCTTTTGGACGAGGAGGGCCAGGAGAACAAGAAAACCCAGAAGGGGCCCAGGCCCTGGGTAACCGCCGATTCTGATGGCAAGAAGATGTCCTATCCGATGCTTGCGAAGGACTACGTCGACGCGCTGGACCAGGCGAAAGACGCGGGAGAGGCATGGTGCAACCTGGCAGCACTCCCGCCGAAATACATTTACTACATGAACTTGATGTTTGTTCTCGCCGGCCCAGGAGCCACCAATAAGTTGCTAATCCTTCCTATAGATGGCCGTCGATGGACGTAGTGCCCGACCTCATCAGGTCTGTTCACGTGCCCTACGTCTTTGCCATGCTATTTCGCGGCCAGAGTGCGTTTAAGCTCCGCTGCAAGGGAAGCTTCGACCTGGTGTCGTTGGCCGACCTGCCACTAACAACCATCATCGGCTTATACTTCTGTTCGCTGGTATTTACAGAGGATGTCCTGCTACACTCCAGGCTTCTCTGCGACGCGAGGACCACGGTGTGTGCTGATTTGGGCGAATGCCTCGACATACTGCCGCGGATGATCAGAGACAAGGGCATTACCGATAAGCAGGCAAATGCCTTCCGCGCTACGGTGGCCTCGATGAAGCTTTGGGCCGATGCCTGTCTCGAACCGATAAGCCTAGGCGAAATTCACGTTTTTGCCCGGATGCACTGGACCGACTGGCACGGGAGGTTAATTGCAGCCAACAGCAACCTGCTGCAGACGTTCTTATACTTGTGTGAAAAGCGGCGACTAGAGACGGCTGTGGACAAAGGTGCGACAGGCCCCAGCGGCGTTGGTGACGATGATGATGACGGCGAGACCTTGCTCGGAGCCTTACTCGAGGACTCGCGCGTCGCGCCGTTCCTCCTGCAAGACGGGCGGCCCCAAACGGTTCAGAAATGCATCATGGCGCTGCAAAGCTGGTGCCACATCCCGACAAAGGACGGGGTAACGCTTTCAGGCATGTCGGGGCCGATTTCCAGAACGATGGAGGAGGCAGAGCAGAGGCAAGAGACGGTAGTAAGAAGCTGCCAACAGCGGAACAAGATCGGCCCCCTGAGTCGAGAGATTCTTGAAAGTCGACACGAGGGCCTTCACATCGACATGCGTGCCCGCCTCCGCAAATGGGGGGACGGGGCAGACGACGACTCCGCACTTGTGCGCTACTTGATCTGGGAGACGGCCGGACCGAACTGCGAACAACTCGAACGTGCCCTCCGCACGACGCTTCAGAAATTGCCTGCGTGGGTAGACATATTCGTCAAGAACATCTTGGCAGAACTTTACAGCAAGGGCAGGTCAAAGCGCAAGCGCAAGTGGCACCAGGAGATCCGTAACAACTGCGATCGCGGGATCCGTGCCGTTTTCAAGAAGGACGCCGATATCAGGTGTGTGACCATCAACGCCCCCTTGCTTGAACCTGCCATCATTAGGGTGGCCCTGGACTTTCCCGGATGCAACGAATCACTCAAGTCTGCCCTCGGCTTTGCCATCTGTGTAAAGTTCGAGTCGAACGTCTCGTGGATTGACCAGCTTTTCGAAGCGACCATGCCAGGCTGGAAACCGATCTTTGAAGACTTCAAGATCAAGCAGCTGTCCGAAAGTCACGACGTTCAAGTGAGGTCCTACATCATGTGTTTGATGCCTCTGGGCGACTTCGAGGACCTAGACAAAGGGGGCAGGCCGAAGAAGGCCCAGAAGTTGCTTCAACAGGACAGATCTCGACAGCGGAACGAGGCAGTGGGAAATCTTTTCAAAGACTTCATGAACGAGGCTCGACCGGTGCTCGAACAAACCTACGGCAAAAAGGCGAGGGCCTGCTCCGTGGAGCCCATGGTCGGGATGGCAATTTGAGTTATGTCAAGAACTGGAGCATACCACTCTTTCATGGACTTTATTGCGTGAGGGCATTGTCAGACAAAGCCCGACACTCGTTGCTAGAGGCGGGCCAGTAGGAATATGTGTCTTGCTGATGAAGAAACGGGATTATAGCTTGTAGGGCAGTATGCATCCTTTACTGCAGTAGTGCCACGCGCGGTGATTGAAAGGAAGCATTGGAATATTAGAGGGAGGGTGCGGTCTGAAGACATCCATGGGAGCAGGCTTGGGTGGGGTTGGGCGTGGGCATGCCTACATAAATGCTACCCAGGCGAAAACGCGAAAACGCGCAAGCACAAGCGTAAGTCAAGTCGCGCAAAACGCAAGCTGCGGAAAACGCAAACGGGCAAAACGCAGATAGGCAATAGCACAAGTGTGCTGTTCATTGCTGTCTGCCAAGTTTCCGCACTTATAACATCACAATGCTTTAAAGGTCATGCATAAAAGGCCAAAACAACCCGCTATTAATACCAAGGTCCCAGAGCATTTTGCATGTTGCATTTGTCAATTGTTTCTTTTCAGCCCGTCGCCCATTTACGTCCACCACGGTTTTCTTAATCATTCAATAAAACATGATGCAAAAGGTTATAGACCCGTGCTTCAGCGGCCATAACCACCCCTGGGAGGTCCGCCTGTTGGAAAAGCGCTTAAAGCTGTTGCTGTTGCTGTTTGCATACGTGGCTTGCACGCTGCTATACTGGTGAGCTTCCATCAACCTTGCCGACGCAGCCTCAGAGCCTCTGGCTCCATCGGTCATGATGAACGACACTTACTGGCCCGCATGGTTTTCCCCTCGAGCACCAAAGTAAGGAACGTGGGACACCCGCAGACTGCGGGCATACCACCCCCTCCAGACGACCATATACTACACAGCGGCAGCCTGTATTTTGTAAGGGCAGTAGTGAGTTGGGACCATGTGCGGGCACGTAACCGGCATTGCAGTTCTCATTAGAAGGGAAGGGGGAGCCGTGCGGATTGGGGGTGGAGACAATGGAGGTTGAGAGAGCCGTATCAGGTGTAGAGTAAGGCGACGAGGTCATTGAGACGCCCATGGTCTCCTTGAATCGCATAAGCTCCTCCTCGAGAGCCTGGTTCCGTCGCAGAAGCTCCTGGACTGTCTGATCACGGCCCTGATTGCTCTTGAGGTCCTCCAGCTCACGCTCCAGGCGGTCAATGTGCTCCTTGGTTCGCGCCCGAATAGCCCTTTGAGCCTCTCGGTCGTTGGCTCTCTTGCGCGCAAGTTGTGAAGGTGTGAGGGTAGAGACGCTTCGTGTGCCTGTTGCTGTTGCGTGTCAGTTATTTATTGCTTGCCATGAGGGTTTCAATCGAATTGCCTTGCCACTCGGACACGATGTATGAATTTATGTTTTCCACTTTTTCTGTACCGCGTGGCAACTTAGACTTTTCTTGCTTACCCTTTCGCTTAGAGGCCTCTGCGGATTTGGCTGCTGATGGGCGAACCATGTTGTAGTTGTCGATATTTGGTGAGAAGCAGGAGCTTGTGTCTGAGTCGGCTTAGGATATTGGCGAGAGTAAGGAGTATATTGCCTACACGTGTTGATTCGTGATTGTTATGGTGGTCTGTTGGGGTGGAAGCCTCTTTTCACCTCACTAGGTTGTCACAGGGTGTGGGTCAGCTGAAATAAAGCAAAGCACAAACCACAGGGCCTTTTACTTTCAACTAACGGCTTGGCCAATTTAGGTTATCTCTTCAGGGCCGGCAGCCCGGAACCTGTTCCTGCCAATGGTGACCGGGCCCCAATCTCAGCCCTTAGATCATAGTGTGATCGGCTAAGACGGCTGAACCGTTTTACGCACTTTATCCTTGTCAATAGGCTATTATGTACTCGACATCCTGCGGCTTCGAAACTTTCAAACTGCGATGAACCTTTCAGGTTATGTCAGGCAAGCCAAGTTTGTATTGTAAAAAGGCGGTCTAAAACCCCGTGCATTGATGTAGGTATCCTACCCACCATGGCCAGGTGACCCGACCTACCCATGATCTGTTACATTAGCTCTCGTAGCACACAATACCAGAAGCTTCCTCACCGCCACCTTCATGCAGAGTCAAGTCCTACTCCTGGTAATTTGATGTTACTTATAGTCTCAGGGTCCGCTAACTCATATTCGCTGCCATCTATGGCCATTCTTTATAAACGCCATCCATATCAACTCAGCATTTGCTTCCATCAGACGTTTCCCGTCCTCCCCAAATCGCAAGCCGAGGCCTCAACATATCTGCGCGGGTATTTCCCAACTGAAACCGAAAAACACTAGTTACTCATATCCTTGGCATATTTCTCTACTTTTTACTCCTAAAGAGCCTGGCCCCAGAAATCCTCTCACTGCCATGAGGAACAATTGTGTACACCGGCATTGCTATATGGCTGAAGGGCTCGTCGCTGTTTGCGTGGCCTTGTGAAGCGTTCTCTTCGCTTTGCATCTAAGACGGAGAGAAAGCTTCGCCATTGGTGTGAGGCGAGGGGGACGACAATTTCGGCCCCAGTATAGGAGAAAGTCGGCGCGGTTATTAGAGCATGTTGCAACAGATTGCAAGACGGCCAATCAGAACAATGAGAATTATCATTCTAGCGCATCTATGACCGCTGCGAGTGCCTCTAACCTGGTTTCCTTCTGGCTAGGTAACATACTTTGGAGCGATACGCTAGCTCATCTTTGCGATGCACAGACTGCTCAAGTCGATCAACGCGACCATCTAAGACGCGTCCCTTGCTCTGCAGTATCGTGGCAGTACCCCCTACCAAGGGAAAGGTGCACCTAACCCTCTTTTCGCTATTCTCTACTTCTCACTGATTATATCGAAGCAGGCCATCCTGTTTCCCGATAACGCTCGTAGCTCTCCTAGTCCACTGTTGCTTGGGTAAGACAGTCCGGGTTTATATATAACTGATAGTGGGATTGCACATAAGTTTCTGGTCGTAGATATGTCTGTAAAACATATCAAGTGGAGGGGTTCAAGTGACCTTGGGATGAAACCAGTAGATTGTCTACCGAGGCGTTCCTGTAAGGGCTGAGAACTCATTCAACTGCCTGATGGATTAGGGTGTACCTCGTTACTCTGATTATCAAATGCAGGTGTTGTATTTTTCTCTCCGTGGATCGCAGGCAAAGTATGGCTTTTTGGGCTACGTTACGTTGCTCCTTTTGCCCGCGTCCAGTCTTTTGGATACAGATACAGGGTACTGAAGCAGGGGATAAAAAGTAAGAAGTACGGATTTACACATGAGCAGTAGCGAGTTCTACGGGCCTTTTATGGTGCTGTCCCTAGTCATGTTTCACAGTGAGGGATCCAGAGCCTGGTACTAACTAAGTAGCTAATTCATGTCTGTTTATGCTTGACAAGCATATAGTTCTCGCGTTATATATGAAAAAATAGCAATCCTTATTCGCAAACACGCTGCTGATTCAGTCGCTGGCCAGATGTTATCAATAATTACCTGGTCAGTTACCTACGTTCTTGATATCGCTTAAGCCATGGTGACAGCATGACATAATCTGAGTTTAAATTCCAGGTAGGTAATCTTAGAATCACGCCGTCTTCTTAAGATATTTTCTATCGGTTCTGCCTGCTTGGCAAGGCATGATGGAAAGTGTCTGATTGAACCAAATATTGGTATGGCAATCAAAGTCTGGCTATGTTGGCCAGCGGCCTGAACGCACAAACGACCAAGTTGGGCTATGATTGTAATCCGGAAACGAAAAGTTTTGCATCGTGAAGGTTGAGGCCACTTTTCGTCAGTGACAGGATAACGTGCGCGGGTGTAATCGTATCTCTTCACCTGAGATGTCACGGTCGGGCGTTCTGGATCGATACTACCTTTGACTATCCTAAGAATGCTACGTGGCCAGATGTTTGTCTACAGTAGGAAAGCTCCCATTTGTAGTGGGTCTCGAGAATGGCGAACATGGCATCTGCAGCAGGTTTGGCTTCATTAAGATCTAGAAGATTGTCCGCAATTTTGATGCCCTGGGAAGTGATTGCGGGTATGGGATACTTGCCTGAATTAACGCCTCGAGAATCGGAAGCTGTTCTCTCATGTTGACCCAGACGGGGGAGTGGGATAGGACACCGACTCATAGGGCGAGCTGGCCCGAGGGAGACCAGACCGAAGCCGACAGCTCCCTGGTCCATTTAGGGATTGAGAGGCGCATAGCCATCTGCGAAAGTCTAGAAAGCAATGTTCCCTGCTGAGTTGTGGCTTGAGACGATGTGGTGATGAACCGGACAAGCTATTGGGACCATCGGGAACCGATCACATGGGAAAGGATCACCTACACTGCTTAGAACTAGCTATCATGACTGCCTGGCAGGAATGCAACGAGCCCAAACCGGCTGGACCACGAAACATGACATGTCGGGACCACAACACGCTGTCAGGGAAGCTTGGGCATCCCAGTCTCCGACCCTTTTGTGATTCCTCCCCAATAAAAAGAGTAATATCTGAAGGCTCATTCTTAGAGTGTCAGGCAAGAGTGGAGTAAGCCTTGTTTTGGGTCAGCAATTGGACAAGAGGTCATGAGATTGTTATTGTTTCAAACCCCCAGAACTACCTAGGCTAAATACAGTAATTACAAAGTGTTGTCTTAAGGTTCCGCTTGACAACCAAGACACACCATGCGTTATTGGGTAATTCCAATATGGTGCTTAGGCCACTTCGGCAGAAGATCTCCTAACCTAAGAGGTCAGTCTTTGCGATCTGTTTAATTAGCTTGATCAGCTGGAATGGTTGTTGTGACCTTGTCCCACATTTCGTCCAGTGTTCCTAGGAATAAAGTTTTGAACTTCCAAATCCAGATAAAACAAACTGCTAAGTGACACATAGCCAAGATCCGCGGCGCACCGTCTATAGCTCCCTGCATCCTAAACAAGCCCACCGATATCGAAGGCCAACTATGCATGCTCATATTCCCGCATAACAACAGCAGAATACTGCAGCGTCGGCGTCGACCCAAGCCGTGTTGTCAATGTACGCTCCCTCACTGCGACGAATGGAGTAGACAGCAAGCCGTCAGAGCAGATTCCTGGTCTCTATCTGCCGAGGGTTACCCCGCCTAAGAACGCTGAGGCCGCGGGCGGCAGTAAATCGTCTTCTACCCATGGTCTGGTGCGTACGGCGTGTTTCAGGGCATCCTCATGGCCGGCTTCCGGGTCCAATACGCCGTGGACGATGCGCCAGACGTGTGGGACATGTACGGAGTACATGGCCAACTTTTCTGGGACCGAGCTATTCCAGATGAATCGCTTGCCCAGTTACAGGGTGCATGGCGTTTGGGCTCACCTGGGGTCGCGGAAGGGAATACTTCAATGGCTTTGCCACCGCCTTTGCGGGCGTCTTTACCCAATATGGCTACTCGATCCGGTGGTAAGTGGTCAAACTCCCGCATCCGGGGCGCCAAGGACAGGAAATGGCTTACTCACTCACAACTCACAGGCTTGTTAGACTAGACAGGGTGATGTTTGGGAACGGCCAGTTAGCCTAGCCGAAATAGGGAGTCACAGATCTTGCTAACAGAGTTTTGTATTTATGCATTTATCCACCTCTGATCAAATTCGAGCCGCGCTTTCCCCTTTAGAACTATCTTAAGCTATTAATACCTTGGTATCTGAGGTGAATGGATATTTCGCTAGTTTCTAGATGTCTTGTGACAACCATTGTCAATGATGGCCCGCTGGTTCTTCGGATATAATAATGTAATGCCTAAAGTGAGGCCGCCAAAATAATCGCTTTTCGAGTGAGCCACCCTGTCTAGTATCCAGGATTTGCAACCAACCATCTTACATGGCCGCCACCTGTGGAGCTTGTTAGCAGCTTCAGCAGTAGGAGCGCGCTTTGATTTGATATCGATTTGATATCAACTCAGGCCTTGGTGAGTTCTCTTGGGCAAGCGAAAGTCATATACATATCAAGACACGAGGTTAAAAGCTCCACAATATCGCTACTGGGAAGAGGCATATTTTTTCTGTTATATTATGAACCTTTCTATCATTGAAAAGTGGCACGATATGATACATATATTCAACGCATGGAGAGGCCGGCTACTTCTCCACCATCGCGCTGGCGAGGTCATTTTAATTAACCGCCTTCCAGATAACCCCGACCAGTAAGAATGAAACTTCTTTTCATTGGGATTCTCCTCCACTTATCACAGGGCATCGGCAATAAAAAGAACCATGATCTTGAACCATTCAGTTTCGGTCTAAAGAAGGTAGGGCTCATTAATCGCTGAAAGCAATAGAGCGATTTTTGAAAGGCGCTTAATCCCGAAGAAAGTCCCCACTCGCGGCCCAATTCAGAATTCTACAATTCAAGCTTCTTCATAGTGGAGTTCAAAGTGGAACAGATAGATTTATTCAGAAACATGGCTGCACTAGCATCAGGACACTAATACTGTCATTAAGCCTCATTTGTTGGAGCTTATACCATCAGAAGGAGTGACGTAGAAAGCCAAGGCGATGATGATATAAAGACCTATAAGCATAGCACCCCCGAGATAGTTGGACAATCACGTGGCCTGTTTCCAGTCCGATCTGCATCATTGTCAAATCTCCACCATAACTCCCTGCAAGCAGCAACAACAGCGGCGACCAACTCCTCGCCTCTAGCATGCAGATTATCAAAGCGAAATTTCACGGTGATTTATCTAGCAGGTGTCTATCCCTATCTCCTGATGCAGATTGCGCGTGGTGTCTGGAGCGACGCGTGTGCAGAGACCAACCGCTGACGTTCTCGGCTTGTGCAAGAATAGTTTTCAGCGACGATGATTACGACGATAACGATGCCGATCCCAGACGAGACGATACGACCTGATTAGCTTGAGCATGTCCAGCAATCATTGAAGTCGACGCCAGCTTGCCCGCGATCGTCTGCCCAGTGACCGATCAAAACATCAGACGAACCTCCCTCCCATAAGACCTTGCAGCGACTTCCCCAGCGACTTTCCTACTTCCCAAGACGGAACTTCTCCACCAGACGAACCCCTCTCGTGAGCGTGGCGGTGCGCACACATAACTCCTTGGAGGCAAGACAAGCCGTTCGCTTTCCCCGTCGAGAGACCACGTCTCCCAAATAGCCGTCACACCGAGATCGAAGAAATATTAGAGACCACCAGCGACTTGGCAGTGGAGGGCCACTATTGAGACAGTTGGGCGGGCTGTGAGTCGGTGGCTGACGGAGACTTCATGGCGGTAAGTGTGTCCTCAGCCAGGGCAGCCGATCGGTGTCGCGAAACGTCATCCCAATGTTGAGCTGATCTCTAGCGGTTTCTCAGCAAGGTCGTGAAGCCAACAACAACAGAACGTGTCGCGAAACGTCAGTACTATCACCGGTCCATTCATTGTGGCAATGAAACGTCTAGATACTGTTTCAGGCTGACTTACCTGCCCTTTTAGTCCCCATTGTCTGTGATGAAATGGAGCTTCAGAGCTCCGTCTCCATCCCACGATCCTGATACCCACGGCTTCACAGTGCCAATCCTCATCGAATGCTCAACATGACCTCTCAGCACTCCCTCGCAGACGAGCCAATTTGCTCGACTGTGCTACTGCAGAAAGTATCGTTCTCCTGCTCCTTGGAGGGCCTTGATCTCATTCTCGCATAGCCTGCTTTCTGACACCTTCGATTCGATCTCGACATCTCAATCAATAGCAAGATGATATTGTCGTCGATCTCTAGGTACTTGGCGGAGTTACCGTTCCAGTGCCAACACATGTGAGTTATTCTAAAAGGATGCAACGAATATTAAGTTGCTAGGTTAGCAGTGGTACTGAGGGACTCAGTTTCTCTGTCGAACACTCCAGGATACTCCCTTCGACTCGTAGCCAGAGCCCTGTTACCGTCCGTATTGATCCCAACTCCAGTCGTTCGCCGTACAGCCCTTCACCAACTCCCATCTTCCACCACCATCGAAGGGTTTCTGCAGGACCTTTGGACCAACGACGAAAAACGAATTTCTGATACGTCCAGCTCCTCACTCACCAATTCGCCCAAACAATACAGAACGAGAGAAGCAATATGATAGTGTGTTAAGGCAGATCCAAACCATCGGTATGCGGCGGCATTGGCGGGCATGGCGTTGTACGGGAGCAGCGAAATCACCTGGTTGGGCGTCACCTTCGTCAGAGACCTCGCCTCTTGGACCACAAACATGGCCATAGGTCTAGCTACACGTTACAACAAACGCTCTAGGATTGCCAAATGCTCGGGGAATGGCCGATGATCTGGCGAGAACGTTGTCCCAACACTACAAAAGACAAGGCTATGTACAACTTCTTTGTCGGTATGTTCGATTTGATCAATACCGGCGGCAACGAGAGCGTAGCCAATACCCACTGGATGTGGCGTCTGTCAGTGGCGTCCCTTATCTGAAGTGCCTTGCGAGCAGTTCTTTCCGATCAAAGAGAATGATAGTGACGCCATACTGGTTGCGTTACGGTTGAGATCGATAAAGAGCCATGCTTGTAGGAAAGACAATTCGTCTGCGACAAATGCAGCAAAAGAACCCGCAGGTAGTTGGCGAACTACGAAGATGGATATTATGGTAAGAGGCTGTTTTGCTGTTGGCGCAAATGGAGAGGCGCGATTAATAAGGAGAGGATTCCGGATGGCGAAGAGGGTAGTCTCGTTACAATAGAGCGCAAGCAGCTTCGAATCAACGCACTGCAGTCATTGCAACGGACTTGAGTCATCTCGGCTGCTCACTCCGCCGTCAGCGCAACAAACCCTAGCGCCTTCGATACGGCTCGAGCCTCTTCAAAAGCTTCGATCGGACATTCGGTCATTATCGCAACATATGCAACCCACTGATCCCAAGACATACAAGAATCCGTTGCGCCTTTTTCACAGTGCCTAAGTGTCTATTCTAGAATCAACGCATATCCTACGTACCAGGTAAGTTGCTGATACTAGCGCAGTTGGCTTCACTCGCATCACAACAAGACTCAACTCCATCCAAGGCATCTTCCTCTTGCCCTTCCAGTTTCAACATCATCGCCAGCTAGCCCCCAGATGCAATGCCTATAGCGACTGTAAGTACACATTCCGCTGCTGGTCTTGTTCTGGCCCCTGGACTGACGGTCTCACTAACCAAACCGTACCATTGCAGCTGCTTCCAACCCCAAGATTCCCGGCTGGCAAAAGGTTCGCATCTCCAACCGCATTCAACTGCGCGTCGCCGAGCCATAAAACAGTCTAAAGCAGAGTACGGGCCCCTTTCGACCCCTTTCAGGACTCTGTTACCGTCAGCCGAGAAACATCTACAATAGCTCCTCGTGCACAAGCTGGCCATCCCCGAAGAACTCAAATCTTGCGACACCAGCAAGACCGATAATGCAGTCGCTCAGGTTGTTCTCTACAAGAGCATTGAGAGATACGAGGAGGAGGCTGTGTGGAACGCGGAGGAGCACGATACCGTGGACTAGACCGAGGGCGAGAGCGAGGGCGAGATCACTCTTGAACTGGAACTGGAGGCGACAGCAGCGAAGGATGACGAAGAGGTGGAAGCTGAGTGTCGGGATCACGTTGAACAGGGCCGGGACATTTGGGCCGATGATTCTATTCAAGCCGTAGTTAGCAAAAGACAAACCCAGTACACCACCAGCTGCCCATCTCCCCAACACTTACCTACATAGCGACTGATGTACTGAAACCGTGATCAAGGTGAAGCTGCAGTATCGCTCTTGTTGCCGGGCGGGTTCTGGATCCGAGGCGCTTGTGAGTCTGCCTGCATTAGTCATCAGAAATTCGTCGCAGCAAATTTTCGATGACATCAGCGGACCCCGCAATCTGTCCTCAATCACAACAACGATGCTCATTCCCCTTCACAATAGAACGCGCGCGCGCGATAGGATCGATCAAGCACGGCTTTACTTTTTCTTACGACTTTATCTGTTGTATTTCCGATAGTCCTGATGCATCGGCAAATTCAGTCTAGCGACCAAATCTGACACCGAGCCCCTCCCGGGGTACCACGGAAGCTGCCGAGATCCTACCTCATACAATATGCATGATCAAGATGCGCCAGTATCAGCAGGTGGCATAGAGTGAAACAGTAGATTCTGGAGAGCAGCGCTACGTCCGAGGACAAGCCGTATGACCACTGCTGATCACAGGCAATGTGGCTGCACAGACTGACATGGCACAATAGAGAGGGCCCTTCCAAATCGAGATCGAAGACATGGGAGCCTTGAAGACAACGACCACCAAGCGCTACTATGAGAGATCCGAGTTCAAGAACCAAGGGACATTCTACTGCCCCGAAGGCCCGTTGGACGAGGTCAAAAACCGCATCACGCTCGTCCGAAGGCGAGAGGACAACCCGCGCGCCTCGTGCGCATATTCGCAGATGCCGACGAACGAACCAAGCCAGTTTATAATGCCAGAATCCTCGGCGGGATCAAGGTGCAGCTCTCGGGCGACTTTACCCCTACCAAGCTCCGAGGCCTCGCAACTATTGGGACCTGAGGCTCTAGCAGCCTTCACCAAGCTGCTGGACGATGCGGCGGACAACTCTAGACCTGTGATGCTAGTCGGCGGTGGAGTCTGGGGCAGTCACGTACAATAAGACGTGTGCGCTATGCGCTGGGGCAGCACTAAGAAGTCACGCGGCATGCGAACCTGCAATACTTTGCGACAGCAGTCGAGATGGCCTAGAGAAAGAGACCGAGGCCACTCGTCTGCGAAACTGCCCCTTCGACACCGATTTGTAAGCTCCCATCACATCCGGAGGCCGACATCCAGACACTCAACCCCAGCATCCAGAGTGAAGTAACCCCTACGTACACGTACCTCTGTTGTGAGACCTTGCTACATTCCCCCTTCATCCCCATTCAGCGATCACGGATGCCTCGCCACTTCTTACATCTCCAGATAGGACGTGAGGGCGGGAGAGCGTGGTAAGGATGAGGTGGATGCTGCGTTCATCGATGATGAAAATATGACTCTTATTCCTTAGTTGCGCCACTGCCATGGTGATTCTCATCTACCTACGTGGGAGACGGCCCAGACGTCCGTTTCTACTTCCGTCGTGATCCCGAACGCCCAACCCAAACGAGCAAGCCACCGCAGTACCTTATCCCCGAAGGCAGAGACCTGCCGCCACTGATTATCATGGTCGGAGGAGATGGCAAATGCGGTCTTACTCCAACTTGCCATCGCCCTTGGGCTTGGTGACGGTCTTATCGGAAGACGAGAGACCAGCGACGACATCATCTCGGCCTCTCTCACCGCATCCCACGCCTCACGAATCGACTGGGAAGGGGGAGCGCTAGAACTGTCGCTACCGGGCCTGCATTCCGGAGGAGCAGCCTTCCTCCAACAACAACATCGCGAGAGCTTCATTTCAGCGCAACGAAAGCGCTGTCGCGCCGGGCACTTCCAGCGCCTCAGATCACAACATTTTCGGCGTTCGGTATTCGACTTTCCTTCCTCTCCCAAGCATAGAAGCAAACTACGAACTCTCCCTCTCTGAAACCGAGCTTCTGGCGAATGACCAAACCCAGGATGCAGGAAGCGCGTGCTCTTCTCCTGCTAAACCCCTGACGGCAAAAACTTCGCCTCCTCAACCGTCGCCGACAGATCAGCCGAGCTTTATCCCCACACGATCAGATTCTCCGAGCGACGAAACTCCTGCCCCGAAACAAGAGAACAAGAACTGTGGGCGACGCGAGACACAGGCAGCCGAGCGACGAGCTGGACTCATCAATCACATTCCAGAAACGAACTGGAATCAACTACCTGACTGGACACTGGTCTAATAGCTCGCTTCCAGAGCACATACAGCCGACGCGACATTATGGCAGCCAAAAAGTTCGGAACGAAACGGCTTCATCAGCCGAGGCTCAGGATTGCAGGGAGCGAACACGGACTGGATTCCGAAGCCATACAAAACCCGTGACTGGATCACGTACTTCAACTAAAAGTGGTACATGATTATCGATTGATCAAAGAGCAAACAAAGAACCAGCGGTACCGTGTCACAACTTCGAAGCAGACTCAGATTCCATATACTGTGGTCGACCACGGGTGTTCTCGCAGGCGGATGCCTCATACGGTTTCTGGGCAATACCGATCCAACCGTCCGACAGGGAGTAGACCGGGTCCCTCATGCCGACCGGTTTATACTACTACAATCACAGTCCGATGGGGCTGAAAGGTTCGTCTGCCACTTGAGCCAGATTTAGAGACTTGGTGTTTGGTCAGCTATTCTTTGAGGACTGCTCTGAACCCCTGCCGCTTCGAGGATACTTGAACGAATTCACGACAACATTATTTCTATACGTTAATGATCACAACCCGGCGTTTGAGAGATTCGAAGACCACTATAACTTCCTTGGGAAGTGCTACTTTTGACGCATCGTTTGGGCACCAATCAGTTTGAAATGGTAAGAACACAAGCCTGTTCATATCTAGCATGGAACCACTGGGATTTACCGTGGATTAGAAGGGGATTCGGCCAGCGCAGAAACACCAGGAGAAGTGTGCGAAGTTTGGGGAACACTTCCCGGAGAACCCACCCTGCTCAGTGATGTGGCAGCGGCACTTGACTCCGAGAAACAGTTTCACCTGGCAATCAACGTCCCAGAAAACGGAACAGGCCCAGTTCTCCTCCAGCTCGACGACATACCAGCGGGAGAAGACATCGACCATAACAACTTCAAGAACGCGAGAATTATCATGTGGATCTCGGGACGCTTCAGCGACGCAGAGCGCCGATACACGATGCCAGAGAAAGAGATGCTCGCGGTTGTACGAGGATCGAACGAGAGCGACTGGGCGATCAACGATTCCTTATATCCAGTGAAAGTTTACACTGATCACAAAGGTATTACAGAGCCTGGCAGATGGAATATCGCGTTTGGCAGACGACGCCAAGCCAGTTGAACTCAAGCTGGGAATCGAATAAATTGTAGGAGTGACTGCGCCAATAGAGCTTTCAGCGGAGGCTATCATGCATGGAGACAAAGCACCTAGGAAACAATGGATCATAAACTCCGGGAGGCTGGACATTGAGCATTTTGAACATGAGTCTGGTACTTCGAGGTCGTATCAACTTCGCCCAAGGGTCTGAGCAGCGTCGAAGAGGGACGACGAAGATTGATGAAACGACGGGTACTGCAATACAGAATGTTTAATGATGCCTTATACTATTTGGAGAACGGTAAATCTTATACACTTTTCGCAACCGAGAGCGAAGTGCCGATCATACTCCAGAGTAGAAGATCGCCGAAAGCCACTCCTGCAATATGGGTAACATTTCGTGAACATCAAGGCCAAGGTTGCAATAAATGTCACATTGGTAGGATCACAGTGGTACCAGGATTGCCCAAGGGACCCAGTCTTTGCTGAACATCCCACGATACGCCCTTCAACTCGTCCACAGAGCCCTGTTGCCGTTAACACCCTCCTGACCTGCAGTCTTGCTGTACAGTCCCTCATCAACTCCCATCTTCTACCGCTGCCATCGTCGAAGCACATTTCTCCAGGAAGTTAAACCAACAACTAACAACTAATTGCTAACGCATCGTTGCAGAGGACACATCAGGCTAACCTGCCTTGCCCAACTTGGGTTTGGTCCAACAATTCCAACGTTCAGTACGTATTTCCTTTCTGGCCGGCTCCGTGACTGGCGACGTAAGATCGACCTTCTAACAAGACCAGCGTTGCTAAAGACCGTTCTTGGTTCGGTGACGATTACCTTTCCCTCAATTCTGCTATTAACAGCATGACTGGAACTTCGATTGAAGCTATCGGCATAGGTACGGTCGACCTTCCCACGAAGGCATCCCCGAACCGAAATGGTCCACGCTCCTATGGCACCCTCCGTTTGAGGAACGTACTGCACGCCCCTAGCATCATCTGTAACATCATCGGGTCGCCCGTTCTAGATGACTACGACCTCATCACTTTGTTTTCTGGAACCTCCTCGGGTTCCATCCACAGACTCTCTGATAGCCGCCGCATAGCCAATTTTAAACCGGTGCCCCAAGCCGCCCGGTTTTTTCAAGTTCGTCTCAGCGGACCCTCGGTCGGCCCTAAGGTTGGACCTCCACCTTTTGATCCATCCACGAAATACCTACTTTGGGTGGAATGGCTGGACAGCGAAAGAAAGAAGCATGATAAGGCTCAACTTCTGTTACGGGATAAAGACATAGACGAGGGGCCTCTGAGAGCGAATGAGAATGCATGGGTGAAGAAACACTATGGGGACGAGTTCAAGTTCCTCCAGGCTCATGGTTTGAGCATCTTTAAAGAGAAAGATCGAGCAGAGGGCCGCATCATCGTACGCAACATGATATCGCGCAACAACGAAGAAACCAATGCAACCTAGCCAGAGGGAGCCAGTATGATTCTGTCTATCATCTAGGTTTTTGCAATATTGATCATCCGGAGTACTCGAGACAAAACGGCGCTGTACTGGATTATGTCAACAAGCAGGTTTGGGCCTTGCGCAACAATTGTATGCGGTAGTCGACCGAGCCATAGTAGTTCAGCCAGATTGAATTGACCTCTCCCAACATTCTAATTTTTATCTATTGCTCCAAACTTCAACTATCTTTCGACGCCTCAGCTTGCGCGATCGCTTTTGCTTCACTTGGCACGATGATCGCATCGTCACCCGATGAATTATCTGCGCATGGGCCCTAAACTGGTTCATATCATGGAGTTCGAGATTCTGTTCTTGGATCTGGCTGCGACAAGCAGGGTGTGTACACAATATCTTCTCACAAAAACGCGGGAAACGGAGAGCTGCTGAGCCAGACTGGGAGAAGGTGAATCGAGAGTGCCGCAGGGCATTCGGTGCTAAGAACTCATGGACAGGAAAGAACCGCTCAGTGGAACTAAAGTACGACAAGACAATCCATGCTGAAAATCACTGGACGAAAATGAGCCTTTGAGCCATTGAGCCAGATTTGAGTATCTAAAAGGGGGTGAGTGAATTCACAAGAGGACTCGGGCCAGCGATCACATTACCTATGGATGCACTATGGGGAAGATTGGCCATAACGAGACGTCGCCTTTAGTGCTGTCCTCATGTCTTTGTGCTCCAGGCTGTCTTTGGCTTAGACCCAGATAAAGTTCTTGACGCTATTGATAGAGTGTGGAAGATTCTGTCTGATCACTAAGGCATGATAATTACTCCAGGGATAGCTTTCTACCTGCATATTGAAGACTCCGACGAGGAGCGTCGGCTCATCCTTGCCGACGACCAGCCAACCCCCAAGCAACCTAGCAAAACATCTGCCTCAATCTCCACCAGCTAAGTTGTGACCGCAATACCTTCTGGATCTCAGGTTGCAATATCTTAGAACGGGAGTTGCCTGAATATAAGTCTGAGTAGTTAGTACTCACTGAAATACGTTTAGCCCGCATACAACGTGCGGGAAAATGATGTTCTCAACCGAGATACAGGGGGAGTAGAGTGAGGTCAGAAGGAAGGGAGACGAAAATTCGAAACCATGCCTGCCAAGTATATTTTATATCGGATCTGAGAAGACTCATCACTGTAGACACAGTATATCCTAGACTACCGACTTAACAAGCCAGATATAACACCTCCAAGTTCCGCACTACTCAAGGATCGCTGGAGTTACTGATGACATCTAGAAGTTTTCCATTACAGCGGCCCCTGTGCTTTTACTGAGACGGTGAAATTTCTCCTCAGAAATCAACTATTTCGGCGTCGCTTGAAACGTTGAATATTTTCAGGGCTAGATTGGTGGCCGCCGTGGACAAAATTGGCATGTATACCAGATATATCGTCTTCTTCCAAAGAATTGATGTCACGTTTCAACCCCCTAATCAGCGGATCTGCCTCTTCTATGAACCAAACCCCGCCCCCATTATCCACTACGGAATCAAGCTTTTCGCAAGGACCCTGATCTCTCTTCAGCTCTTCCTCAAGCGCTGACGATGACGGGAACTCCCTTGCCAAGCTGGAGTCAAGTTCAAAGCCGATGTTAGCAAGGTCGTCGGCTCCGAACAAAAAACTAGACATATCGCTGTTGGCCGGACTTGAGAGTGGAGCTTCCCCTGCCTTGCTTATGGCCATGCCTTCAGAATATTTGATCGTAAGATCATGTCCCCGTGAAGGCTCCAAAGAGCAAGGTATCACTGGTCCGGAGCTTGGGAAAAGCGCTAGCGATACCATGGAGCCTGTAGGCGCATTGCAGGACGGGTCATTGCTTTCGTGTACTTGTTGATATTGAGGCTCTGGCATTTCTATTGATGAGCAATAGCATGTGCTGACTTCAGAACACGTCGATAGTGGAACAGCGCCTTGAGACAGGTTATCCACCTCCGATATCCTCTTTTCCCGATTCCGGGCGAGCTCGGCTTCGATGGTTCGTCGTAGAACCATACTAGTGGCTGACGTGTTATCACTGTTGCCAGAATAGTCCAATTCTTCTCCATTTTGTGCATTAATGGCATCACAGCCGGGAATCACCGTGTGGAGTTCATCAGGTGAAGATTCCGAAACCACCGCACCTGTTTCCATGGTGTCTACGATAGTGTCCGCGGCTCGTAAGTGGGTTGATTGCTGCTAACCGATCTGTGAGGTGTCCATAACGCAAGTGAGAAAATCACTACTGATGCGTTGTCGCGGCGAGGTCGGTTTGAAACGTGTCCGCTAAGTCTGGAACAAAGCTGCCAACTTGGGGTAATAGGCATAAAGAGTCAACTGTCAATGTAGAGGTATTTTTATGCCTAGTGAAGAGATATATCTATGAGGAGACCCGGCAATGATGGGTTAGGGGCGGGCCCCTGGGGTAGGTAGGAGCCTCGAGGTCAAAGCCTGAGCTACCTAGGCAACTGATTTTATGTGTGCTGTCTCCTGAGGGTACGTATAGAAACTTCTTAATCAGTCCTGGCAAGTCTTTCTTTTGCCTCCACCTTTTGATGTCGGAATAACTCACGTGCATGGCCTCGCTGATAAAAGGAGCAGTTGCCGCATCTCTCATCTATACTCTGAAATAGAAAACGATATCGTTCTAGGCTGCTGTTGTTCAATCGACAAAGAAATGCCAGTATGACTTGAAACCACCCCAGGATACCAGCTACCTACCATCGGGAACTGTGTCGTTACATTCAGGGCCCTATGCATACAACTTGAGGTATCTCGGGCTGGCAAGCCGGAACAGCTTATAAAGATCACCCAAGTATTTCAATCCCCTACATGTCTCAGGACTCGATGGCTTATATGGAATTTAACCATAAAGAACGAATATAACTCGAGCGACAATGATCTGCCACCAAAGGTTCACTTCCTTGCCAGTCCAAATCTCGCTCTGGTGAGGATGATCTTCAAAGATCTTCGCCCAATCAATCGATATTCCACTTCCCTTACAGCCTAATATCTGTTGCTTGTTCTCATCCGTAACGTCGAAATCGGAGGGAAATTCAATCCTCCAGATCTCTGATAAGTTTTGATACATGTCTTGTGCCTTATCTGTACCATTCACGGAGCGAACTTCTTCCCTGCTAGTTTCTCTCTGCAGTGAAATGCGGTCAGACTGTTGACCTGACGCTTGCGTATAGGTGAAAGGAAGATTTGTAGTCTGGTTTGGATGGCCCCATGCTATCTTAGCACATTGATCTGTCATATAGATCATAAGTCCATATTCAATCGGGTAGATACCATCCAGTTTTGACGGTTTTATAGACCAGAAGTCGTCTAGGAACTTGCATTAGCCTCTGACGTAAATTGCGGATGAGAAACATACCTTCCTTATTTTTCTCCAGATATTTGTGGTACTCAGAGAGATAATGGTGAATGTTATCAAGTACAAAGCCCTCGGGCTTGGCCCATTCTATATGCGACCAGTTTTCTTTCAGACTACTATCAGATGACATCTTATCAAGCGCGGTGCAGGACTTTTCGAGGGGATTGTTTGGATTTGCTATGATATTACAAAGAACAATATAGTCTTTTGGATTTATCCACATAGCCTCCCACAGCATAGCTCCGATTTTATGCTTGAAGCCGCCCAACGAGTTACTGTAAGCATAGATTCGGCCCTGATAGAAGGCACCATCATTGACAAGATGCTCTAGGAGACTAGATTCTGGCCGGAAGCCCGTTTTGTGTTCGATGCCTTCTTTATAACATTGAATGAAAAACTGCAGATATCTTGCTTCAGAGGCTGATTCTTGGTTCATTATCGCGAGTGTTAGGGGAGGAAATATATGTAAAAGAAGATGGCGATAACAATCTAGGTGCGGGCTTTATGAAAATGAGGGATTTCAGGAGCGGAGTAGCTTGTTAGTGGCATCCAATAACGGAATAAGCTCTAGACTCTCGAGGTGGACGTATTTTTTTTTCCACTATGATTTGGGAATCGCCGGCCGCCAAAGACCAGGAGACTGATGCTCTCTATCCTGTTATTAGTGAGGCCCCCTTGCCTAACAAAGTATTTAAGGGTCGTCGTCCCCATTCCCAACACTCCTCCAACCTCTTTCTTCGTCAGCATCGCCCTAATATCTCCATACATTTCTGTATACCCAAAAACTCAGTTCAACCGCCCTCAAAACCCCATTCTCAACTTATCTACAATAAATTCCGTATTTTCTCTACATAAGGTGGACGATACCCTCCCATTGGAACCGTTGGTGCCCTTTTATCCCGACAGCATAACCCAACATACTCTCGTCCGATGATCCTCTCCCGCTATGCATCGCTACAATCCGAAATGATCTAGGGATAATTTTTACCAGAACCATATACAAAGAGAATTGTGCCTTACATCATTATTAGTCAATCGTAAGAGATATGCAGGAATAGCTGCTACCCTTGAAAGCTATCGTGCAAGCCTGGGACTGGAGTGCTTTGCCAATGGGACGCATGGCGTCGCCTCTTCAGGGCTTAAATAATAAACAAAGATATAATATACTCACTCTTTTGGCGCCAATCTCGCGTTTTCAGAATTGATCGATAATGGTTTTCCGCTGCTGGTAAACCTCATCATGCCTATGTAGCTGCGGTATCGAACCGTAGCCTGAGGCCATCCTTGTCATAGTATAGGCAGGGAACCTCTGCTTTACTACACATCCTTCAGGGTAGTTTCTACAGAACTTAAGGTGGCCTCTAGAGCTCTACATCAATGCAAGTACAGGAGCTACATGAGCAATCTATAGATTTTTGATCAATGCTGTCCCACGTGTGTAAGGCGCGTGATGTGAACCTGTGGGGACTATCAACTCAAAATAATACTCTAATTACAGTCGGTCCGGGCAGTATACCAGCTACCCAACACAATTGCCCAAGATAAACTTTAAAGGCCTATCTGATGACGATTACATCTGACGCATAAAGAGAACTCTAAATACATTCCCCCAGGGATAAAATGGCTGCCCCAGTCCACCATCGTAGCTCTCCAACTCAATATCATCAGAAACACTAATGCTGTCCCACACCGATGCCCGATCAAGTAGACTAGATTGGGATATGTATTGCAAGGTAATATAAGTCGTTGCAAGTCGACAGCCAGTCATCTTCGTTAAGAATGAATACTTCCCTGTTGCTCCATTTCTTTCCCTCTACTTTATTATTTAGGAAGGATATTGATACCGTAGAGTCTTCTCGCATTAGAACGCAGGGTAAAATGATGCTGACCTGGCCTGGAGGAACTGTAACATGCCCGCACTTTTGCCGATACATTGCTATGGCCATTTTATACGGTCGACTAGGTAAAGTGCCTTGTTGGATCTGTAAAGCAGGTTAGCCTGGTTCAATCATCGTGTCATACAAGAACTTACAAGGTGTTCAAAAAGCTTTTTCGCCAATTCGCTCTGATCATTAGTCCATTGAAATTCGAACAGTGGTGTATTAGGCACTTGTTTTGGATTCTGGCCAAGAATCTGTAGTCGTATATTCTTGGCCATTTTTATAAGACTGCCGGATGCACTGTAAATGCCTGGGCAGATTGAAATGACCTCGGGGTGAGTATAAGACTCTGTCCTGGAATATGTTACCCGTTGAACTCCTTTGGTAGTGCTAGCCGTATCACTTACCCTTCGAGAGGTTCCACAGGCGAAGCATTGGGTTTCAGCCGGTGCGGGAAAGAGAGGACTGGTACCGATTCCTCAACTAAATCGTTACTATTGAAAGTGGCGCTTAGCCTGGTACCTGAAGACAGGATTGTGCCTTTGCTTGTTCCATCCTCCCTCTTGCCAATCTGTGGTTCGGTATCCTGTGTCGCGCTCCTGACACTGAGCTCGGCTAGAATACAAGTATCAATGAGTCTACAGTCCATTTGCTTCTTTGATTGCCGTGGTTTGTCGAAGTCGAGTGAACTACAGAGATGTTAGGGAGTGTCTGATATGAGAGTTCCCAGCACCTACATTTCGAAGCCTTTTACAAACTTGCTCTGAATTTTGTTATTTTCGCCAGGGGCGAACGGCCAAAAGTTCCAAAAGGCAAGCCATGTAATCACAGGAGAAGGCTGAGGAGGGCAGACAATCTTCCCGTCATCGAACACATATGCAACACCTTCAAGGCTGTTTAATCCCTTATTCAGCTTGAAGGAGAAACGGCAGAACTTAATGGCATCCATTTTCGGATCCAAGAAATGGTATAATAGGTCTTGAAGTGACAGAGACTTCAGCGAACATTTGAGTCGATACGAGCTATTGGTGACATTGATGGTAATCAACTCCAGCTCATGGGCCGTAAAAACCAAGGTCGCAGTTAAAATAAAGGGCTCTTGGGTTTCGATATTGCCGGGTGAACAAATTAAAAGGAGAATAGTCGAAGTTTTGTTTTCTAACGCACCGCAGTATAATAAATTGAGGATTTAAAGATTTATGTTGGATTCGGGGTCTGAGCTTCTACCTAGAGCTCGTCCTTTATCAGCCACCAATATTTTTAAGATTGGCATGGCCTGAACCACGCCTCGTATGCAAGCTTCCAACGATTGCCTCATTTCTCAGGAGCCAGAAAGGCAAACAGTCTGCCTCGGGCTAGATTCACCATATCTGAATTTACCGGCAAGACCTAAGCAAGGGATTAGAGGGCCTGACTTCCAGAGCCCCCGAGAGCTTATGGGTCCACGCTAAAATCCAAGATACACTTCTTTGCAAATCGCTTAGCTAATTAAAGTAAAGTTACTCCGTACTGGTTGGCGGTCACGTCGGTGGGACCCGCAAGGCTTCAGGGGCTCAAGGGGATACCGATATCTTTCCAAACATTGACAGCTCAATGGGAGGGGTCAACTGTCTTGTATTTGATTCGCGATGTGCTGAAGGTCTTTCTGTCTGTAGGGCCAAGGCACGCTTGATTTCAGCCCATGCAAACTCTTTCATTCTTTTGTCTGGTACCTGAGCGGTAATAAGCCGATATCAAAGGGTAAGCCGTCATCAAGTGATTGTCTCGACTTATGAAGGGGTCTGTCTACCACTTCTATCCAAGGTGATAGATGCTACCAATAATCAGACCTGGCATTAGACAAAACGCCTTTCTTTTCTGGGGAAACCCTCTTCAAGACACTCCCCGCCTATGCCACGAATGAGGGAACCGCTTTTATCAGAGCAGCCTCTATATCAGCACGTGCAGAACTCGCCCGCCGAGTAGGATGATCTTCCTGCTTTGCCATACATTTGCTGGAGCAACAGAGCCTGCATGCCACAGGTCAGGCGGGACCTGAGATGAAGACTGGCAAGGCTAGTCAAGGGTTGGCACAATCCTTAGCCGACTGTCAATGTCGCCCCACCTCAGCCCGACCGGTTTGATCCCATCGGGGGTCATCCCTGTTAGATGTTATCACGTTTATCCCCTTTTTGAAGTGTCATATTTTTGTGGTGAGGCTAAAGTTGCTGGGATCTTAGGGACCTTTCTTTTTTGGGAAGCCAGGGCGGCTACGTGTTGGTCGTTGCGGATCCTGCCATTTGCCGCGGGATACTTTGGCTTAGCATATCTAGTCTCACGATCACAACTCCATTTGCGGCCTTTCTACTTGCCAGGGATCAGTGTTACATATACGGAGGTTATCACACTCACGAACTTGGGCTGAGATTTATATAATAGAGACCCCGGATTGTGGCCTGGAAGATTTGATCCTCTAGCCAAACACTTCTACCGTCGAAAACACACAGTATTGCCAGAACCTCCTCTTACGTCGCAGTGCTTGCTCTTTGCATCATCCCATTATCCTGTACAAAAAGCCATGAAAGAATTTCCTAAGATCGGCGATATTTTAGTATGGACAGAACCGCCTGACGGTTATCACGTCAACTTTCCCAATCCACAGAAAGATACAGTGCTTCTTCACGCAAGTCTTGGTGTTGCGATTTCTTGTGTTATTTCTCTCCTCCTAGCAGGGATAAATTTATACGTGGCATTTATCGTCACAAAGAAACCATCCCACCGACATTGCGAGTCAATCTTAGTATATATGATATCTGTACTGACTCTGATAAAGTATTGGCCCTTATTGGATGCGTGCTCGTGGCGGCTTCACAAAGCATCATTTTCATTTGCCAGATGCAGGGCGTCTTGGGCGTACATGTTTGGGAAATGCCTCTAGATCATGCGCACTGGGAATCAACTGTACGTATGTCATCTGGCCACCATGTATTGTTATGCTAATTTATTGATTAAAGCTACTTCTTGCTGCCAACCTACTCGCCATTCCTGCCACAGCACTCGCTAAGTCAGGGCTCTATGTTTTCTACCACGAAGTCATAGGAGTCATGCCACGTGCTTACTTCATTATCATTCCAGCTGCTTTCAGTATTGCTACTTTCGTTGTTATGTGGATCATTCAACTATTTGCTTGTACTCCAATCCAGGCGGCATGGGATTTGTCATACTACACTGAGGCAAGCTGCCATGGCCGCTACTATTGCAGTACGGCCCAAGCCAGTGTTGGAATTCTCGCAGACCTTTTCATCACCTCTGTAGCTCTCTTCAGAGCTTTCAGGCTGCAGATGCCCGTACGTGGAAAATTGAAAGTACTTCCATATTTCTTCAGTAGCTTAGTCACACTGGTGCCGGCAGTATTGCGTTTGCATATTTCCATGAGCGGACCCGAGAAAGAAAACCATGACCCGACATGGGACCTGTCTTGGATGGCGACCTACTGGCTATATGAAGCTAATTGTGCTATCATCTGCTATTCACTACCAGGCTTGCGACAGCTTATCCAGTCATTCAGAAAACCAGCGCCGCTAGCGAACTGCAATGATAGTAACACTCCAAGCTATTCAAGCCCTCGATATTTCAATAGTAAACGGGGGCACTATCCTTCCAGCGAGGTGGAACTTTATTCTTCGAACATCCAGGGGACGCAGGGAGATGATCCATAGGGAAGGCTTCGGTACGGTGGATATGTTCATTTAGTCATTGGGGTAATTTTGTGATGTTAAAAAGTTAATGAAAAAGAGAAATGAAGAAAATCGAAAGCTACAAAATGTATAACATGCCTCTGACTAAACCTGTCTTGTTCAAGCTGTGCATAGGATAACTTTTCCATTCCGCCTTTTATCTTCTTCACTTTGTTCTCAATATATTATCAGGCAGCTATTCAGTCAATGGAGACTTCACATGCAATTCACGCTCTATACAATACCGACCATAAAGCAAGTCACTTATATTTGTGTTCTATCTCCAAAGAGGAATGGGGTGTATTTTTGCACTAGCAGGCAACGTTGTATCAACTAACTACCTACCATAGGAATCTGGATATGTTGGAGGCACGAACTTGCCAGCCCGGTGCAGCTCGTACAATTGAAGATGCTCATAGCTGGATGAATTTAATCAGCGTACTTTATCTACTGAGGAACGAACATAAGACAGCGGATGCGCAGAACTCTAGCATCACGTGAAAGAGCAGGCAAGCCGAATGCCAATATGCCCAGGTCGCCAACTTCCTGAGGCATGATGCTCCCGGCTAAGCAATTGTTTATTCCGATTTAACAATCCAGTAGGACGAGCAAGAGACTCACCTCCACTGACCGCCGCACTACGGTAGCCCCCAAGAAGAAGAAGGAATCCCGTATCGCGATTATTCTAGATAGAGGCTGCAAGCAATGCTTTTGGTATTAGATCCGAGCGTCCCTTTAGCAACTACAGGACCCGTGGAGGCGGCTTACATGTCACCATGTAAATACCTCCAGAGAAAACCTGAGTCGATAGACTGCTCAGTCGTTACTTTGACTGTGTTAACCCTGTGTTGACCCTGTGTATCCGGTTATACATCGGCAGACATTCTATGCAGACTAAGAATATTTCTGGCAATTAAAGCAGCGAGAAGAGACCAGCAGCACAGATATAAGCTCCGTTGCATTGACATTCGCCATGTTAGCCTTGGGCACAAGATTGGTCACATCGATAACACCTTCCCAAGAATGGAAGCTGGCAGCAGAGTTTTATGCTTCGGCCAGCAGCTAGTGTCTACTTGTTGCATCCTGTCTTAGCAGTGCATCACTGCGGTCAATCCAGGCCATGGTATTATTGACCTGCTTCCCCGTCAACAACAACCACGTATCTGATGCTTGAGCGTTTTCAGATACTTGATACGGTAATCTCAGGCTACGGCCTATGGGCATCCATAAAGTCCCAACTATCGGTACGTACCTGTTGTATGCCGATATCCCTTTTCTTACTGATCTTAATAGTGACTCCGGATGCCAGACTGTCCAAGAAGCAGCAACGATGTAAGATCTGGCAAGCGTCCTTCTTCAAGATGCCTCACTGGCTGTCTTGCTCTCACTATCACCCTCCACGATCGATACGGATGTTTCCGTGGAAGACGCACTAGATGATAGCACGTCCATTGCACAAATCGACTCCACAGAAGATACGGCATATATTCAAGGCTCCTAGGCTCTTACGATACCTTATTTCAAGGGGCAATCTGTTCATAAGCCATTCCCTGATGTATTCAAGTCCTTGGATCATGAAAAGATCGAGGGAATGGCGAAAGCTAATAAGAGGGTCGTTTTTCAGAGCTTGTTCCTGACTAACAACTACTTCCATAATCTGATGTTAGTTTATACTTCCAATAGTCCTGATGCTCCTGCCAATATACATGCGACCCTTGACGTAGCACACAACGCGATCCCGGCCTTCTTCCTTTTCTTCACCCATCTTGAAATTGAAGTGCGTCCTTGGTGGGAACTCAGCCATCGAGCATTCTTGGAGGCTCTGTGTATTGGCCGAATGCTAATGAAGATTGCTCTGGAGCAAGAGGAAGCAAACAAGGTGAATGGAGTCAGTCTTAACAGGGCAAAAGCCGACATCAGTACGTGATCACAGTCTGATGGGTCCGGTCTGTTGTCTCACAAGTTGATAACAGAATGCATGAGTCAGATTATGCAGGGCTTGGAAGGCATTGAGGTCACAAGACAGCAAACGCGAGCCTTGAGGGAATTTCTGGTGTGACTGAGGCCAATTGTTCGGAACCAGTATATGTATATTTCAGAAAGAAAAAGATTTCAGTTCGGACGACTGTGTATAGTAACAATAAGTAATGATTACAGACTTAGGTTATCGGACTTAAGCTCTAGCCATGAGTAATAATACTTCACAATCGCAAGACCTGTGTAAATGAATTGAATCTTCTCCCAAGGCATGATCCCAGGCGGAGCTACCTTCTCACAAGAAGCGATATCGGTATCCTTTAAGAACTTTCGGGGTTGTGGAACAAGTAAAATATGTCAGAGGCGAATAGGATGGACCGAGGCCTGCATAGTAAGTGTGTAAAGAGATTGGTAAGATGTCAAGGCATACGGGGGTTGTATCCCCACCTCAAAGCGAAAGCAAACTCTCTCTCCCAGCCTCACGGGCCAGAGCATCCCAGACCAGCTTCCAGATAATGATTCCAGTTGGCAAGTTCGACATGGGATTCAAAGCCACCAACAAGTTTATCGACCAAATTGAATTACGCTATTATCTTTGGGGCTAACATCAGCATTATTAAATTTTGATTACCATTGCAGTAATAGCATATCATACAATATTGTAAAAATTGGACTCTCAAATTCACGGTGGGGGAAGTGGCGATCTGTATCTGGCCTACTTAGATCTCCTTCTAGGAGGTCAACATTCATCTCTTAAGGAAGTTATTTATACACATTCCAATGTATAAGTACCTAATACCAGGCGAGCTACAGCAGCCCAGGTCAGATAGCTAGACACACGATTATACATTCTAGCAACAGCAGGTAGAAGGACGTCGAGATCTCCCAAATCACTAGGATTGTGGTACAATAGATTGTGTATTAAGAAATAATCAATATGCCGGCGAAGCATGGTAGGTCTTGTGACAGGATGCCTGGCGTGATGCGCTTGAGTCCACCACGTTCTCAACTCTAAGATGCAGTCACCAGTGTCATCCCTTTATCGGTGCCTCAGCCCAACTCTTCCTGCCCGTCGAAGTCCGATCGCTCCAACAATGCTGCAGACTAGCAAGAAAGCCAACATGGCCCAGAAGGTCGCTCTGTAACCTTCCATGAGGGCTTTTGTAAATGGTTTCGTTGTCTTCTGTTGTTCTGTGACCCATGTTGAGATGACTTGCATGAGAGCCAGTCCCATTGTGTTACCGAACTGCGTAGCTGTGTTGAAAACAGCACCAGCGACTGCATGCTGTTCCTCAGGAAAAGCCTCGGTGATGATTATGAGACCGATTGTGAAAAGAACATCGATAGAAAATGGCATCAAGATCTGTGCAGGGAAAGCACACTTCCAGTAAGACCAGCCCGGCTGGATGACAGCCATAAGAAGGGGAGAGCCAGCCGAAATGAGCGACGCGAAAGCGACGAGCAAATTTGCACGGATCTTATGGACCACAAAACCCGTTGTGATATTGAGAGCGAGACCAACCACAGTGCTTGGAAGCATGCGAATAGCGGCTTTGAGGGCGGAAGATGCTCGATCTCTTGGAAACTAGGATGTTCGTCAGAAGACGGGGCTCTTCGGCTCATACTTGCTCTCTACTCACTAAAGACTTGTCACGAGATCCAGAGAGTTCAACACAGCAAACGATAATGCAACAGTGATACAGATACTGGTAAAGGGCAGATTTTTCCAAAGCCCATTTGGAATCAGAGCCATACGACCTTTCTTGGCTCGAGAATGCACCCAGTAGACAAACAAGGCAGTCGCTACCATGCTGAGACTCAGAGACACAAGGGCCACGGGGGATCGAACTCGATCTATACCTGTAGTGATGAGGCTGTTTCGGAATTAGCTAGGATATCAATCCAGAGGTATGTGCGTCAACGAACCCAAGAAAGTATGTAAGTAGACATATGGACGTCGATGCAAGTAAGGCGCCAACCCAGTCGACTTTCTTTTTCAAGTTTCGTATCGTGATTCGTAGCGAGCCAGGCCGCTCGCCTCTTGGCAATGACCACCATCCGATCAACAACAGCAGCAGAGTAAGGCCTCCACAGAAATACCATCCAGATCGCCATCCAAGAGTGTCGATCAATATGCCTCCCACAACAAGGCTAGATGAGAACCCTAATAGCTGGCTTAACCCTAGGCACGCAAAGGCTACGTTGCGTTCTCGACCTCTAGGCTGTACCTGGGTCACAAGGGCCACAGAACTAGACAAGTGCAACGCCGTGGCAACACCTTGCAAGGCTCGTAAGATAACAAGTTCCTCTCCGTTCTTGACCAGTGCACAAGTCAGCATGAAGATAGAATTCAATATGCATCCTAAAAGATTCACTGGTCGCGGTCCTAAAACATCAGCGATAGCGCCCGTGAGGAGTAAAGTTGATGCAGTGGTCAGTCCTTGAACTGAAGATGGCCAGAAAGCTAGAGACGGGGGAAGTTTGAGATCCTTTGTGAGTCGAGGAAGGCCAATGACTATAAGACCGTTGGATGCGCTACTGGTGACGTTCATGCCGCATAGATATGTTATTGCAGTCACTCTCTGGATGAGGGATCCAGAGGCGACACTATTTGTGACAACTTCCTTATAGCACTCATCGTCAACAGTTATCAGCTGGATGTCGCTGCCGGGTTTCAGCGACAGTGAAGATGTTGATTCAAGTGGCAGGGCTTCCATGTTGACGCTCATCCTCTTCGAGCTGGATATGAAAAGTAATTGTCATAAAAGTCGAAGAAAGACGTTTTCCTGTTCTTGTAGTATCCTGAAATGGGGTTGATCTATGGGCGATGACCTCAACGATAGGAGGCAGACTACCGCGGTTGGAGCTAAGCTGCAGTTCCAGTGAGTCAGTCATTGCAGGCTCAATAGCGTCCAAACCCACTTGGGCACAGTAACAAATAAGAAATAATAGAAGAATCTGGCGATGATTCATCACAGCCTGGATCCTATAATCGACTAGGGATGCCTTTGGAGAAACACATTGTTCACAAACACGTCAGTATCTACTTGTTATTTCACTGCTTTACAGCTTCCACACTAGGCTTAGGATCTGAACCTCCACCATCCACAATTTGTATGTGGCGTACAACGTCAGTCGTGTGAAGCCAGATCATGGGCTTTGAGCGAAGGTTGCAAAACTCTTTCGTGCAAATTCTCAAATACGAAGCTCGATATATTAATTATCCCTCTCATTGAATGTAGCTAAAGTCTATTGGCTGGTACAGTATCGGTATAAAGCAGTTTTTGTTGCCTTTTGCGTTCACTGTTCTTGAAAACATATGTGTAAAGTCGTCCACCCTCTTATAAGGGCAGGAAAGGAACATCAGTAGAGGAATAAAACCTGTTAATGTACATAAATGACCCACCTTGTAGAATGAGGGGAAGAGAACCTATTTGCTAAACATTACCAACTAATCTACATGTTAATAGCTGGCCCACTGGAATCCGGCCATTTTCACAATACAACAATAATAAGCACGCCATTTGCCCGAATAGGCCGAAAAATTGGCAATGGATGGTATAGGTGATCGAAACTAAGGTGGATCAGTATGAATAGCTCAGAATATACACATTCAACGTTTCTGATCTCTGTCATTTTTGTTGAGCTTTTTTGTCCCATTACACAAAAAATAGATCTTTGTCTAGACGTATGACCAAGAGAAAGTTCCAAATATGGCACACACAGCAGAGGGTCACATAAGAAGGGTTAAAAGAGCAGGATGGGGGGAGCAGAGCTTCTTGCTGTATATCAGGTTATGAGACTTGACTACGATACGGTACATCAGGAGCACAGAATTTTGTTACTAGCATCCTGGCCTCCAAAAATAGATATTTGTAGTGTGGCTCAAGAACGTTCCCGGCCACTTGTCTGAATTGCCTAGCCTTTCGTTACCGTGCTAGCCTCGCCTGCAGTGACAGAAACAGCTGGACCAGCTGTCTACTGATCGTCAGTCGATATTTGAGAGGGTTTGATAACCCTATTGCGACTTGATCGTTCTTATGGTGGTCGTACTAGCATCTTTGAAGCACTCTATGTATAGCTCTGCTATTTCAGAAATCCCCAGTTCTTATGAAGTACAGTGTTCTTAGTCTTTAGGTGTTTGTCTTCTCACTTGAACCTTAAGTACTAGAAACTAGATCTTTTGATCCAAAACAATATTATCGACTGAAATTTGTTCCAGAATGTATCCTCTTAGAAGTGCGAAGTTCTCTAATTAAAGATTCAGCTTTTCTTATGTATTTATTGCTTAGCTACGTGCTTCTATAAAACGCAGTCCACATATCTTTTGCCATCCATCCATTACCGTTGAACCAAGAACAGGTAATCGAAACGAATGCATACACATTTCACGAAGATTCTTAGTCTTTTTCCTGCCTTTGTTGCCACAGTTGCTGCCGCCCAGCCAGAGGGCATAATTGAGATCCAGTGGCCGAGCAATTGCGGGTACGGGTCCAAGGCGATCAACCCGTCCGTACCTGTCGCCAATCCCAGTGTGATTGAGATACCCAAGATTACCTCTACGCAGGCAGTAATTACCAACCCATTCCCTACCGATGCTCCTGTCGTCGAAAGTCATCACCCCATCACCTCTGCCGGGTCTTCAATTCAGAACGAACAAGTTCCTGATCTTAGTGTTAACCCACCTTATCCCTCGCACTTGGCGTCTTTTCATTCCCAACTGGAACAAACGTCTGAGCCGAAGACTGGAACTACGATTCCCTACAGCGATGTGAAATCTGGTGACATAACCTTTTATACTGTTGGGCTAGGCGCTTGCGGCCAGGATTCGAGTGGGCAAGACGAAACTAGCAACATCGTAGCAATCTCTGGAGAGGTATATGATGCAGCCAAGATTGTCGAGAACCCCAATGAAAACCCCTTATGTGGTCGGACTATCACAATTAAGGGGTCTAACGGCAAGACTACTCAAGGCACTATCTTAGACCGTTGCCAAGGCTGTCGAGGGGCAGATATAGATGTCAGCCATAAGATATTCATAGAGATTTATGGGAGTCTCGATCCGGGCCGCTGTGAGATAGAATGGTGGTATAGCTAGCTGGTGACAGGCTGTACCTCATAAAATCACAAAAGAACGCGGCTATACAAACTAGCATTACTTCCCAACTAAATAGTCTCTTATATAGGTAGCTTCTAATGCAGCGACCACATTTGCAAAGTAAATTAACAATTTTTTAATTTTTTTTTGGCACAGTTTACAATAGAATCTCTTTAAAGAACGAGCCAAATTAGGGTTAAGCCTAACCAAGGCATACAATAATGTTTTTCTATATCAACCCCTGTATCACTAGTGGACCATACAGTATTTCGATACGTTAATTGCATCGAAGCCAAGGTATACTTTTCGGAGTGAATCCTTCTACTGTAATACCATTTCCAAAACTTGCAAACTTTTGGTCATCATCCTCAAACTTGAGATCGTAGTCCTCCCATCGTACTATTTCAGTCGCGGAGTAGTAGTGAAGTATTGTTCCTGGCCATGGAACAATTACCTTTTTCTTGGACTTATCTGTAACATAGTAATTAAGCACTGACAAATATAAATGTGGGATAATGGGTATCTACTTACACCACGATGAGCATGGCTCCGACCATACCATCTCGGGCATGCGTGATTGAACCCAGCGGTTAAAGGCATCCTGGGCTGATTTCTTAACACAGACTGACCTTAGACAATCCTTCTGTAGCCTGTCGATAACTCTGATGATGTAATCACTCGTACGCTCGATCCCAGGGTATGCCGAACCATTAACAGGGCAGATAGGTGGGTTAAACACTTAAAACATAACTTAGTTTCTTTGTCTTTCTTTGATGTCATGAGCGAGTGCACATACCGAAAAAGTTGGGGAAGCCAGCGACTGTTGCTGCCAAGTAACTCTCGTAGCCCCCATCCGTTGACCATAGCTCTGACAAGTCAGCTGTTCCGCTACCTTTAATTGGAAACCTCGGGGCGTATGGGTCAAAGCCCGTGCCGCAAACGATCATGTCATATGTTCGCCGTTTGTTATCGGTGGTGACTATAGCATTTCCCTCCACCAGCTTGATCGGGGTTGAAATGGGCTCTACATTTGACTGGTTTAGAGCCTCCAGGTACTTGTCAGCAGGCGTGAAGCGACGACAGCCAGCTTTGTATTTAGTTGGAAGAAGAGCCTTCAAAGTCTGTCGATCGTTGATTTTATCATTCATGTGCTGTTTTGCGTTTTGAGTAAATTCTTTAGCAGCGTCTGAGTTGGCCCAGAGACCTTTAAAACCATGGGCCAGCTTTTTCTCGATCTCAAGGCGGAATTGAAGGTACGAATCGGGCTCGTTTTCGAATTTCTTAATTGTATCGTGGGAATCTGTCCGCTTGTGAGTGGTTCGGGTTTATCTATAGGGTAGGTCCTGCTGACAAGTAACTTGCGCCTCTGCATTGCTAGAAAATACATGCGGGACCAGCCATGTTGGTCCACGAATAAAGTTACTGATGGATCTCGTGTCTAGAACTGTTAGTTAACAATTGGGTTTTTATTCCGAATTTCTCACCTTTGCGTAGGCTAGCTAAGCACTGGGTTGAGCTGGCCCCATTTCCTATAACAGCTATATCTTTGTCACGATAATCTAGGCCTTGGGGCCAGTTTGCCGTGTGTATCACACGTCCCTGGAACGTATCAAGACCTTTGATGTCCGGTAGCTTCCAATTGTTTAGCCTTCCGATAGCAATGACAAAAACGTCGCACTTGACCCAGACTCCATTGTTAGTATTCTCGTTGCTTTGCAGAGAAACGTTCCATTCCGAATTCATCTCATCCCAGTTCGCCCCGGTGCAGGTTGTACCGAATTGAATATATCGTCTGAGATCGAACTTGGTCACTGTCGACTTAAGATAGTCTAAGATCTCAGCCGCCTCGGCATATAGGCGACTCCAACGGGGGTTGGGGTTCCAGCTGTACTGGTAGGCATGGGACGGGATGTCGCATGCACAACTTATAAAATTTCAGCAGTTGCCCATGAGTAGTTAGGGGTGAGGCAAATTCTCACCCAGGATATCTGTTCTCAGCCCAAGTTCCTCCTTCCTCACTGTTCTTGTCATAAACTGTGATGTTGACGTTTGGCAATCGCGTGGTTACATCCTTCAGGAATTGAATGCCCGATATCCTACAACGGTTAATTGCTAATCCAAATTCAAAAGGAGGATAAAATTACCCCGCACCTATGACGACAATACGAATCGGCTTCGGAACGAATGCTGTTGGGGCAAGCTCCATGTTGAAGGTGTATTCCTGTGAAATAGAATGGTAAAGGTAATGTGGTAGCGGTTCTTGACTGGCAATTCTTCCAACCCGCCCATATTCGAATTAATGATTCTGACCTTATGGGAGTCTTAATGTACGGGAGGGCAGGCGAGATTTATGCTGTATGAAAGTGGCGAAAGCATGCGATATCGGCCTCAATATTCATTATACATACCTTGATTTCCAGTCATCTCTATTACAGCGTCTGAAAATTGAAGGATGACCCTGTGAAATTATTTCGTTGAAACATTCAGTTATCCTCATACCGAGTTAGGAAATGGTGTTCAACATTGAGTATCGAGGCGCTGCATGATTTTTGATCATTTGTATATCGTAGACTCCTGGTCCCCCATCCAGTTCCATTAAGCCACGAATACTGGACTCGATGCGAGAAGCAGCAGGCCCGCATGACGTCGAAGGTAACGTGGAATCTTATTCTTACGAAAATGCTGATGCTAGCTTTACGATCAGGCGAGGTCCATCGGCATGCCCCAGCATGTAGCGGCTACATGTAGAAAAGTAACTCATGGGATGAATGCGGGACGCGAAAAGGTTGCGAATCATGCAAAACAACGAACAAGGTCATCGCGATCCAGTCAGAGAAGTCTCTGAGAGCAATGAGTCTATGTACTTTAGCGCGGTGAACTTGTGAAGAGCTGCAGTGGGGCATTTTATTATCCCTGTTTTGGAATCCTACTGTCAGATGACAAATGACGAACAACAATGATGGTGGGGAGTTGACGTGAAATACCCACATTTCAAGACTCAGGTTCATACACATCGAAACTCTAGGAAGGACGACATTTGTTATCCCTCAGAAATGATCATCGTGCCACCCAACCCCTAAAACCGAGAATACAAATCATAGGCTTTGACTTAGCTGGTAAGATTTTGGCGCTATCGGACGCAGTCACACATTAACGTTGTGAAATCCTTTCTACGCCTGATTGACGATTGAAGGCCGCCAGGGCGTCCGGAAGCCTTTCATCGCAGGGGCCTGTATCAGAACATCATCTGCAACTATCAACTAGTTTATCATACAATACAAGTCTATTACGCCCGGTAGGCCAACGCCCAATGGACTCTGAAGCTAAAGGTACATACACTTCGCTAGTTATTGCCTTGCTCTCGCCAAGCCCATACAATTCTCACCTTGTTCCTTCCAGTCTAGTCATTGCTTTTCTTCTTATTCCTCGTGATTGTTAGTAGTAGCAGGTCAACTTGAAGCCCAATCCCTCCAAGTGTTCAGTTTCCTATCTTCGGCGGCTGAAGCAATGCCTGCTGTTGATTATTTGAGGGCGTCATAGGTTATCGGTTAGTGTTGATAAAATGTTACTAGGTTAGTAGTGTTCCCGTCATCTCCGTTCCAAGCGACCTGTAGCGATCGCGAACCTGATCGTGGCCCGCACCGCGTCCATGTCTGGCTTCCATTCCTGACCGTCTGATGCTGCCTTACCTCCCAGATGAAAGGAGAGGTTGCCGCGTTTCTCATTTATACTCTGAAACATCTCTTTGCGTTGTGTCGTCCATTTCACGCATCGAAAGAGGAAATGTTCTACTGTTTCCTTTGCCTGCCCGCACGGACATTCATCTGTCGGTGCTGCCCTGATCTGATATAGGTAACCGTTCAGTCGCGCCATTCCGGTTCTCAGTTGTGCCAGCACGCTGGCCTCTTTCCATGATAATTGATCGTACAACAGGCGGGTGTGTTTACCAGGCAGAGCCGAGTCGACCCTTCTAGAATGCCTGCCGACTCCATCTGGTAGCTTCCTCTCCATTCGTAGATCTGCCCTCGTTCGATTAAGAATTGTGGTCTTTGCTTTGATCATTCCTCTCCGCGGTGTCATGTACGGCTCCGTTGCGTAACGAGCTGACATCTTGGCTGTCTTCTGGATTTTGAGCTCGCTGTCACGTGGTAGCCAGATGAGGCTGACTCTGTTCCCATCTCCTCGAAGCTTCTCTATAGCATCATATATCTCTCGTATATGTCCTTGACCTGACTGCTGGCGGGGGTTACCTATAGCTTGTGCAGCCGATTTGTTACTTGTCGCAATCACAATGACTCGATACTTCAACTCCGGCAGGTAGTTGAGACCATGAGCGATAGCTGCCAGTTCGGCTGTGTAGGGGTTGTGTTCTTCCCTCGTACCCAGGGTGACCGAAAAGGTTTCGCTGATCTTGCCGGCTCTTGCCACGGATATAGGGATTCTGATTGTTCCTCCCATGCCGACCAGATCGTTTCTTGCGGAGCTGCTCGTCGCTATCCTCACCGCCCATCCTGCTTTGGCAAGCTCCTTGATCTTGTCCTCTTCTTCCTCTCCTTGGCTGTTCAGTATGGCTTGTAGGCGTGCCTCCCATGGCGCGAGGGCGAATGGCTGGATGACTTCCAAGGTATCCTTCGGTAGCTCTCTGCATACATCCGCAATGCGCCTGAGTGGAGATATGAAGCGTCTGAACGTTTTGATCCCTCGTAGGAGATTCCGGACTGGGTTGGTTCGCGGCAGCGTATGTATGTCTACCCACAGCTTGCTTGCTCGTCTCCAGAACCGATCGTGGATGGTCGCTATGTGGGCTTCAGCTTCGGCCACTCCTGTAGCCACGCTTGTAAAGGATCCTATGATTGCTTGTGCCCCTATCCTTTGTACTCGATGGATCGCATACGCCGGTACTGTTTTGCACGCATGCATCCAGACATTGGAGGCGTAGTCCACCACAGGGGCTACCATGGCTGTAAACAGCTGCCTCGTTGTCGAGGGAGCCATTCCCTTGAGTCGTTTCAGTCCCATCGCAGCTTCTAGACCCTTTGTTGCTGCCCTTGCAATGTGTTGCTTGTAGTGAAGCCGTGAGTCCATGACGACCCCGAGAATCTTGACTTGGTCCCTCGGAAAGACTCTCTCACCCTTGATAGTGAATGGTTCAGAGTCTACCCTGCCTGTGTATCTGGTGAAATGTATGATCGCCGTTTTTTCCGCCTCAAAAGTCGCACCGCTCCGTCTCTCCCAATCGAGAGCCTTGTCAACAACCGCTTGTATCCCTCTGCTGTTGCTCTGGGCTGTCGGTCCCGACACCCACGCCGTGTAGTCATCGACAAATGCAATAGCCCCACCATTCTTATCGATCTGAGTTTGCACTAGATCTGCATTGAAGAATAGAAACAATATCGGCGACAAGGGCGATCCTTGTGGAAGTCCTGCTTGTGGTAGAGGTCGGCTTTCGGAACTCTGGCCATTGATTACAATGGTTGCAGTCCGCTCTGAACAAAAGGCATCGATCCAGCGCAAGAGATCCTCGGGGATCCCTCTCGCCCTCATCCGTTGCAGCAACCTCTCTTTGCACACGCCATTATATGCTCCTTTGACGTCGAAACTGACAAGGCTCACGACATGGCGTGAACGCCAAGCCGAGAAGATGTGCTCTTGTAGAAGTACGAGGGCTTGCTCCGCTGACCGCTGCTTGCGCGCACCGAAGTGGTTGGTCGGAAGAAGTCCATGAGTCTCTACCGCGTGGGAGATTCTCTCAGCAACTACCGACTCCAAAACCTTACCAAGCGTGGCGAGAAGCGAGATCGGTCTCCACGCTTTCGCGATCGTATAATCATCTTTACCTGGCTTCTTGAGTGGGATGATTCGAGCATGTCTCCACTGGTCTGGTATCACGCCTTCCTTCAGTGATGCCTGGAAGATGGCGAGGACGTCGTGTTTCACCGAGGGCCAGATCTGCTTCCAGACAATCGCTGGCAGCCCATCTTCTCCTGGTGCCTTCCATGATTTTGTCGCCCACAGCTGACGTTCCACTTCTTCCAAAGTCAGGTCGGGCATCGTTACTGGGGCTCTCTGTTGTCGCGGTCCTTCGTCTTCGATATTGTCTGGCAATGGCGGGAAGAACTTGGCCAGTAGTTCTTCGGCTTGCTCTCTATGGTTTGTTGTTGCTGTTCCATCTGCTTTGACGAGCTGCGGT